>CANUEY010250423.1:0-45902 GCA_948099555.1 Croton setiger
ATATATTCTAACCAAAATTAAAAACAAGAAGAAGAAAAGAATATGTATTGTAGGATAAATTTCATGAAAAATAAATAAATATTGTCAATGACAGCAACAGAATTGGATGATCACTAACAACAATTTTAATTTTGAAAAACAAATTAAAAAGATGATAGATCTGCAATAATCGGAACAACAAAACGTAAAAGCATTGCATGGAGATAAAGACAGTACTGAGTTCTTCGGGGGTGGAGAAGTGGCGGTGACCGGTGGGCTTTCCCTTGAACTTTCCTCTTCCCATATCTCTTCTTCAGAAAAAACGGTGCGATATGAGGTTTATATCTATCTCTTACATACGCAGCAACCTGTACAATCAGACATATATAGCTTAGTACATTTTCTGTTTTCTGTTATTCTGATTGCAGCTAATAATAATAATCTAAACTTATAATTTTGTCCCTAATATTTTGTCTTATTACTCACTCCCCCGTTTTAAAATCGGTACGATTTGTTTTTTCTATTTATTTTTTTATATTAGCAGTTTTAGGTTGTACACAATAATTTTTACCCGTTAAACTTACCATTGTATATAATTGAGTGAAAATTTAATTTAGAGAAAAAATAAAGTTAATGTGGGTCCAAAACTTCTAGTATTCAAGAGTTCTAGTCTTACTCTTTTTTAGAAGAAAAAAATTTCATTCATAAAAAAAAAGTACGATATAAGTTTAGTAAATTACATGAATTTGAAACATCTTTGTTCTGCTCGTGGCAATTTAATTCACTATTCAACTTCTTAGTCTTTTTAGTGATAATCAATGGTCTGTATTTGACACTTAAAATCTTAATCCATATTAAAAAAAAAAAAAGTATATCATATTAAATACTTTATTTCTCCATTGTTTATTTCTCCATTGTTTCATTTGTATTGTGTTATTTAAGGAACGAGTTGTCTTAAAAGGGAACAAAATCCTCAATCTAAAAAACCATCAAAATAGACACAACTCTAAAAACAAAAAATAATAATAAAGAAAAAAAAAAAGAAGCAAGGTTATTGTAGCATTTTGTTACCTGTAGGATAAATACATGTATCTAGCCGGATACCAATCTTTTTAGTTTTTTATATTTTGCTATTGTTATACTTTTTAGTTTTTTTTTTTTTTAATCTTTTAGAACTGTTAAATACAAGTGAATATTCAAAAATGCCATTATTATTAATATTATTATTATTAAAAGAAGTAAAGAAAAAAAAAACGAGACTTCTGCTGCAACTACCTATCAGTGCTGCCATCGTTGAAGCTCGAATTAACCATCAGGGACCATCATTTGGTAGCTCAGGGAAGGGCGGCCCTCCAGACAATAGAGCCGCCACCCATCCTAGCAGGAAATGGACAGAAAATATGAGAAAAGACCATGACAACCCAAGAAATTCAACCGATGAATTATTGTGCTACGGTTCAAGCAATGATGAGTCTTTTGGCATCCATACCATTATTGTTCATTGGATATAAATCTAGAAATCTATTGGTCTAAATTCGGATGACACAACTTGCAAATTTCATTCGCTTTTTTTAATGGTTTCGAGTGAGGTTGAATCTCCGTTGCTCTTGACAATTGTTTCAATTTGATATAATCATCTACCTCATTCATTGCCAGAATTGAAAATTGGATTTTGTGGGTGAAACTTTTCATTTTGTCTTTTCGGCTAAAGGTTGAAGATGGATGAAAAATTTCATTTTAGTCATTGAAGATGTATGTTCATTCAAAATGTATGGGAGAACATTTTTGCCATTTAGTTAAATTCACTTCATGTATGTACAAAATTAACAGTTTTAAAGGAAAAAATTGACAAAAAAGTCTAACCACTACAAAATAGAGTGACTAAAAAGTAATATTAAAAATCGAGAAATTTTTATTAAAAAAAGGATTAAAGTTCTAATAAGCCAAAACACAAGAATTAAATTATAATTAACACATATATTTCGAAAAGAAAAATTCCCAAAAAAGCCTTCAAAAGTTAATGTGAACATTGCAATAATATTTTTATTTTACTTATCTTGCAATTAAAATTGGAAATTTTGTGCATAGTTAAACAATTACCAAAAAAGTTGATCCTTTAACAAGTAGTCATTATGTTTGGATTGATGTGTACAAACAATAACATTTAAGTACAAAAAAAGAGAATTGGAATAATACTAAAATTGTGTAGGCCTTAGAAATTGAGAGAGAGAATAAATTCACAATCTATCAACTATTCTACCTTTGAGGACACCAACGAAGATGCTTCCACTATCCTAATAACGAACCATATTCTATCTTCCATTCTTGTTTCATATCAATAGAATAAAATCTTGTCCACTCTAAATAATTTGAACCAACTTTTATATTCTCTTTTATAAAAAATCCTGCCTTACTTAATGGAAAAGTTGATGCATTCACAAAATAATATAATTTTTGTACGGATGGAGAGAGAGAGAGAGAGTTTTGGATTTCAAACTAGTTATGGTTAGACGATTTGGATTCAATCTTTGATGGTGAGACAAGTGTCGCTGGCGATCTGGACCAGAGCAACAAAGATAGTGGACGGCGGTCCCTTTCCCTTAGAAACGAAGGTTAGCGTGTGATAGATGGGGATGGAGATGGGTAGTAATCAAATTTTCATTTTAGCCACTGTGATTTAACTTACTCCTCGTAGCACCCATAACCCCAAGACATTTGAAACAGTGTTGAATTACGGGCGAGTTCAAAGTTTGTTTGCGCTGTAACCAAATTTGCCGTCGCCTTTTGGACGGAATGTGCAACTGAGACCGTTTTTAATAGTATAGAGGTTAAATAAGCTCACTAGTATATTTAAAGGGCAAAAGTCAAAGAACATGATAGTACAGGAGGTAAAAAATATTTTGTAAGAAAAAAAAGAAAGCCATTTTTAATAAATAGTAGAACAATTTCAGGCTATTGAAGTAACTATTGTCTAAGATATGATGGAAACATGTCATTATTTGTTTTTTACCAAACCAAACATGTAGTCATTATATGTTTTAAACTATAAACTTAAGTAATTATTTGGAATGAAAGAATTCTAATTTGTAGAATCTAAACATTCTATGCAATAATCAAATTTAATTATTTATTTAAGAAAACAAATAAGATGATTGATGAAACTTTTCAATTCCACATATTTTGTTTTTTATAACATATAGCATACCAAATAATATGTCAGTTGAATCAACCATTTTTTTTAGTTTTGAATCTGAAAATTGAATTATACCTATACTTCCTCACCATTTGAAGAAGTCTGCAGCGCAGAGAAAATAACTTGGCATTCAAAAATGACCATTCCTCATCAAATCATTTAATTAAGCTGTGGAAGTCAGCAAGCATGCACATCATCAGAAGCCATTTTCCAGATGAACAAGAGAATCATCATCAGAATTTGATTTTATATTGTTTTTCGCAGACTCAACATAAGTAATCTCCATTTGTGATTATATTGTTGGCACTGATCCCTCAATGTTTGGGCAAAGACATTTTTACTTGTGTGCAAGGATCCACACAAAACTACTGGCAAAGCTACATATATAATATAACCACGAAATTTACCCATTTTACCTTTGCTTGACAAGAACCGTGCATAGAATCTATTCAATTCTATCCCTCACTCCATCCTCGTTAGTAGTTACCATTCCTAAATGCCTGAGGAAGAAAACAATACCTGTGAGATTCCTGACTTCTTCAAAGACATACTTAGAGGTTCTCCTTTAATACAATCACCGGAACCTGATCAACATCCCAAGCAAGAACTTTACAAATAACCTGCCCAAAAGCCCTATGAGCTCTCTTCCTGTTTGTTCTTGATATTGTAGTGGCATGCTGAAGAAGACTGATACAACCATCAAACCTCTTTGAAACGTTCTTCCCAGTATCAGTGCAAACCATACAACAAAATTCCCCATCTGAATGGTGATTCTCATAATAATTCCTCAAATCATTATCTTCTGTGAACAACCTCAGAAAAAATTTGAATTCTTCACATTCCTCAGACCAATCGTTAGTTTGATTTTTATTCAGCAAATCATTCTCACTGAAGTCCTCTGCTTCATCACCTTCGGAGCCAGATGAGTTTGATAAGAATTTTTGGCATTCTCCCAGGTAGCTCAGTTGTAGCTGCACCATGGAAAACCTTGCTTGTTCTTCAGCAGCAGGTTGACCCACCATCAAATTAAATGGAGGATTTGGCGTGGGTAATTCCATTGGTGTCAATTGTGAATCCTGAACAGAATTTGAACACAGTCAGTGGACATCAGAGGATTGTGATGGCTCAGACCTCTGCATGATATTTTATTTCAAGAGGAACCAAGCAATAGATGCTATTCAAAATACCCAAAGTATCATGAAATTGCAGCAACAAAAATGAGAACAGTTTTGAGAGAATGCCATTCAAGAAATGTGTCGACAAAGATGCTCGAAAAGTGTATAATTAAGGTTTATCCCAAAGTTTTCTGAACCATGGTATTCTTGCAGTTTTATGTAGAAAAGTTGATTAAGGATGTCAATATAAAAAGGGGAGAGAATTTATACTTTTCCCAGTAAAAAATGATTAAATATCTCAAGTCAACTAAAATCTTAAAATTCTTTTGTTTCAACATAATTCACTTTATCATATAAAATAGCCAAAACAAAATTCTTACCAGATCCTCCATACTTCTCTCTCCATTTGTTCCTAAATCAGGTACTCCACTATCAAGTTCTTCAGCTGCTCTATTTAGCTTATCCACCTGAAGCACTTCCTAACCAAAAGGAAATATATCAGACAGGAGGAGGAAAGAGAAGGACCATACAAAGTCTCAAAAAAGATCCACTATATCCATCATAATAACACATAACCTAAAGGACATGCACTTCTTTTTGGGCACCCTATTTGAATCTTAGGTAAGCCACAAGCTGTCCATGAAGAACTATTCAACAATGCAAGTTACATTTGTAGGATGACATTTTAACAAAATATTTTGCTTTACAAGGCTAAAGCTTTCTGCAGTTAAATAAAAGTGTTCAAGTACAATAGCAATTATCAACAATAGTTTCATCCTTTGTATGTAATATAGACATGAGTTACAAGTCAATTAATCATAATTGAGTTTGTTGTAAAGGCCATTAATGCAAAGAGTACTAGAAGTAGAAATTCTTCTGAATGCAAAGTCCTTCAACAGTATAAGCAAAATCTAACATTGTTATTGGTGTTATAAAATTTTGGTAGACATCAATGCTGTCTATATATGACATTATTTCAAAATCAAATGAAATCACATAAAACAAACAAAACACCTAAATACTATTTACATGTTCCAGCTACAGCCTAATTATCTCACACCTCATTAACCATGCCTCCCCTTTGGCTTGCATCCATTCCAGAACCTCCATCATCAAAGTCTTGGACAACTTTCTCAGTATTATCATCCTTCAAAAAGTTCTGCAATGACTATTACTACTATTAAAGCAAACTCAACATAAAGCAGGTATTGGTTGCAATTTCAGGGCGACTCACAAATGCAAAATGAAGAAACAAAAGGACTTGATATTGCACATTTTTACACTTAAAATCACACATTTATAGACAAGTTTTTTATTTGTACCAGGGTTTCGTCCAATTTCGCCAAAGACTGACTGAGGGGATCGCCCTTCAACACAATCACAGGAAGCCTACTTATGTCCCATCCAAGAACCCGACAAATAACTTGACCAAAAGCTCTATGAGCTCTCTTCCTCTTTGTCTTCAATATTTTTATAGTATGCTGAAGGAGGCCCAAACAACCCTTAATCATTTTCCCACAAACTAAGCAGTAAAACTCTCCAGTTTCTGGTGTGTTGTTCTTCTCATAAAAGTCCCTCAATTCCCTATTTTCCAGAAACCAACTGAAAAAGAATTGGAATTCTTCACTTTCATCTAGTTCACCATGGTCGTTAGAACTGTCATTTTCTTCATCTTCCTCAAAATCGCCATCTACTTCATCACTCAAATCATCGCATTTGGCTAAGAACTCGGTACAAGACTTCAATACTTTCTGCTGCATTTTCATTGCGGCAATTCTAGCTTCATCAACCTTGGGAACGGTTGGAGGAGTGGAGGAACTGGGTTCTTCCTTGAAAGGTGGCCAACCGGAGGACGGAAGATCATGAGAAGATGTCGGTGAATTAACAGGCCATTCAGGACCAGGATCGGCGGAGGGAATTGGTATATTGTGTGCATTTTGATTTCTGTATCTATTTCCCGCGGTTTTCTTGAAGGAAATGTTGTTCAATACATGGAGATTTCTTGAAGGGATATTGATATTGTAATTTGAATGCCCGGAAGGTATAAGAAAAATGGGATTAGGGTTTAAGGTTGGGGGACCTTTGTGCCAAAGGGAATGAAGGTAAATTACTTCATCTCTAAGTTTCTGTTCGTAAGGATTCAAGCTCTGTTGGCGGTGATATGGATTCATGGCCGTGAAGATTCATTTCCAAAAAGGGGTCCTTCCCAAAGTTACGGTTAAAATATGTTAAGTCAACACAAAATGGGCAAATTTGAAATGACGGATAAATTTACGATCAATTAATAGTTCGCATATCTTTTATAGGAACTCATAATTCGCATAAATTGTACGAGAACACCTTGAAAAACGTTCATAAATAGGAAAATCAAAATACTATGAACGAATTCAAAATAGAAAAATCAAAATAAAGAGAGAAAATATTCAATCCAAAAAAAACAGTCTGTATTGTTCATTATTTATTATGGAAAATAGCATATACTAATCCATTTCCATTAAATATATATTGGAGCAGTGCGATTGAACTTGTCGACGACGTAGTCGGTGTGAATAACAGTTTTGCGGACAAAACGGTATGTATCGATGCTAAATATTCTTTTGATGAATTTTACGATATGGTATGCAGAGAATGTGGGTTTAATAGAGCGGTCGTACGTTTGAAATTTATTTTGGTATGAACCGAAGCCAACGGCTGCAGGCGGTATATAATTTTAAAGAACGATCGGAATATTATGTTTTTATACATGTACGCAACAAACAAGCCGGAATTGTACGTCACTGCGGAAAAAATTTCTGATGTTGAGGTTGGTACTGTTTGTGAACCGACTGTAGCGGGGGAAACAAGCGGCGCTGTACATGAGAGATTTGACAGAGAATATACGGAACAGGCAAACGAAGAAGATGAATTGCCGATTTCGATTCCGCTGACACGGGAAAACGAGGAGATTGGAGATTTGCCGGAGGATGAGGAGATGTCTGCCTGGACTGGTTCTAACAGTGACGAAGAGTTCGTGCCATTGGACGACAGTTCTGACGGCGAGCCTGATCTACCTTCAACGTCGGGCCATTTTGTTTACGGTGATATAGGCGAGGATGACGGTGAAGAAGAGATTGCAGAAGGGCTTGAAATGTGGGATGAGAATATGGATAGTATCGACGCAGGAGTTTATTTCAAGAGCAAGAAGGCTGTGCAGGATGTCGTGGCTGCGTGGTCTGTGAAAAGAGATATGACTTACCGTACAGTCGAGAGCAGAAAGAAAAGATGGGCAGTGGAATGTGTAACTCGTGGTCCTAAGTATCCGAGAGAACAAATGCGCGGGGTATATTGCGTCTGGACTATTAGAGCGTTTGAGCAGCAAGATTTAGGGTTGTGGAGGATGGTTAAATAGGTAGAGTAGCACAATTGTGCAGGTGCAAACATTGGGCGGAAGGACAGAAATATAACGTCGAAAGTTATTGCAACTCTTATTATGCCCCATATTATGAAGGATCCGGGGTATAAGGTCAAACACATTCAAACTGAAGTCTAGAACCGGTTTCAGGTAAATTGATGTTTATTTATTAAATAAATTTAATTTGTATTTATTAAATAAATTTAATTTATTGTTAATTTATATTTATTAAATATATAAGGTCAAACAATTTTGAATAATTTGTTCTAGGTAAGAGTGAATTATAAAAAAGCCTAACATGAAAATCGATTGAGGTAGTGTTTGGGGCATGGGAAATAAATTTCAGAGAATTGCCCAAATATTTGGCCGCGGTGCAAGCGGCGAACCCAGGTACTATCGTGCAGTATAAGTTTGCAAGAGGCACTGAAAATAGTCAGGGACGGGTCTTTAGATATGTGTTATGGGCATTCGGGCCAGCCGTCCAGGGATTCCGAGCGTGTAGACCGGTTTTATGTCTTGATGCAACACACCTCCGCGGGTCGTTTAAAGCTAAACTGATAACAGCTATTGTGAAAACCTCAAACAATAATATTCTGCCTATAGCCTTTGCGGTCGTGGACGATGAGACGACCCATAGTTGGAAATGGTTCCTGAAGTATCTAAAATTGAATGTTCTTGGCGACCGTGCTACCTGTATTATTTCTGATCGCCATCAGAGTATCATTTCAGCAATGGAAAAGATTTTAGAGAAATACTTAGGAGCAGGAGTGTACAGGTTTTTTCTCGAACACGTGAAGGCGAATTTGTCCTCGCGATTCAGAGGGGAGGGTTTAAAGAAAATTTGTCAGATGATCGAAACTGAGTTGCAAGAAGTAAAGTATGTTGCTGCATGACAGAAGATAATGCATAAGTCTGAGGGAGTCCATTTGTATTTGCAAAACATAGAAGCTGAGAAGTGGACTCTATTTGCTGATGGAGGCTACAGATGGGGAATCACTATAACGAACACTGCTGAGAGCTATAACAACGTTATGAAAGGGTCTCGTCATTTTCCGATTAGAGCATTGATTGAATCCACATTGGAGAAGATTGTCACCATCTTCCAGCGCGATTTGGCTTGGATTAATAAATGTCAGTCGTCTCTAGCACCGCATCCAATGAAAGAGCTTTCCAGGTTCAGGCGGTGTGCAAGGGCGCATACGGTCAACTGTTGGAACAACACTGCATATCCGTTCAAAGTGACTTCAACGACTGGTAACACATGTGGTAAGATATTATGATTGGAGCTGTTCCTGTGGAAAGTGACAAACTTACAGAATTCCATGCGCGTATGCTGTAGTTATCGCGCTTTTCATAGAAGAGGATCCTGTGGATCTTGTCGATCCGTTTTACACGGTTCAAGCATGGGCTCTACAGTTCGTTGGTTCCTTTTATCCTGTTCTCGGTAGGGACACTTAGCCTCAACTGGAATGGACTTTACGTCCGAACGACTCTAGGATGATTCACCACGACGGACCAGGTCGAAGACGGGTGAATCGTATGAAAGGTGCAATGAATTTTACAAGGAGGCAGACGAGGAGAAGGACCGTTTGCATTTGATGTAGAAATTCAGGTCATAATGTTAGATCGTGCCCAATTCATCCTCGATCGGATAGACTTCCAATTTAAATTATGGTTGTCGGTATGTGATTGTAAAACAATGAAAGTTATTTATTTATTTTAATGTCATAGTACAATTTATTATGAAATTAGTATATAATTTTTATTTGAGAAGATTTCAATTAATTTGAGAAAATTTCAGATGACTTATGACATTTAATGTGCTTTCTGTTCTAAATCCGCATAAGACTTATGCGAACTTAGTCAAAAATTGACTAAGTTTGCATTCAATTTATGCGAACCTGTTCCGCCTCTCAACCCTAAACAATGCCGCTTAATACGTTAATAAAATACAGTCATTAACGTAATCACGTTGTTAACTGTAATCACGTTGTTTACCGTTACAAGTTCGCATATCTTGTATGCGAACCTGTATTAAAAAAATGAAAAAAAATTAACTTCGGATACAAGTTATGCGAATTACTCGAGTTCGCAAATATTGTATGCGAAAACCGTATTTCATGTCCACTTTCACAATTTAAACACTTTTTTTTTTAAATGAATCTAAAAAAAGAGTGTTTAAATTGTGAAAGTGGACATGAGATACGGTTTTCGCATAACATATATGCGAACTACTGTAATTTGCATAAGTTATATGCGAAGTTATTTTTTTATTATTTTGATGCAAGTTCACATAATTGGTATGCGAACTTACAACAGAAAACAACCTGATTAACGTAATAGTTCGCATAAGAGGTATGCGAACTATTAAGAGTTCGGATAAGATGTATGCAAACTATTAATTGATTATTAATAGTTCGCATATCTTTTATACAAACACCGTATATTTGTCTACCATTTCAATTTTATCTATTTTTCTGTACCATTTAACATATTTTAACACTTACTTTTAGAGAGCACCCTGGCCGTGAAATTACACTTTTTTGGAGTGACCTAAATTTCAGCCATGAAAAATATCATAAAAACGGCGACATGTCGTTTTAACAAGTGAATATAGAGGAATGGAATGTCGCCGTTTCATTGTTTTAAAGTTTGATATAGGCTGTGTTTAAACGACAAAATTTTGAAACGAGCAGTAGTAGGAAGGATGGAAAACCTGCAACAGAAGAAGAAAAACCCTAGGAAGAAGAAGCAACAGTTACCCATCAACCCCAACTGGGCTCAACTACAACAGGTATTCTCATTCACCTTTCTTTTACAGTGTCTTGTAGTGTGTTTGTTTCCAACATATGATTTGGTATTGCAGAAGCTGAAAAGCTATGGTTCTGGACATTCAAGACCATCAGATAATTCTAACTCAGAAACCCAAAAATCTATTTTAGGTAAACTAATTTCCTCTGTTCTGTATTGAGCTATGTTTCTTGTTTTCCAAATACAGTTAACTTTTTTTTTTTGAAAGAAAAAACATCAAGCAACATTGAGAAGTTTTTTAAATAATAATAGAAAAAGAGAAGTTTTTTACTTTATAATGTATAAACTAGGGATTCTCGGTTTATCTGAGTACTGCTTTTACAGGGAAGCGTAAAGAGAGACCCAGTTCAATCTCTGATGAATCTGAGTCAAATCCTCTTGCCCCAGCAAACGATGATTTCAGGTGATCCTTGTTGTAACATTCTTCTTTGTTGCTTGACTTTGTGCTAACTATGACTATAATAAAACAATGACAAGTTAGTCATAGGCATTTGGAACAAGTTCAACTTCAAGTGCTTGTTTTGGAAACTTCACAAAAATTTTAGTATAATTTTTATGCTTTGACCACTATTCAGTGTGTTAATTGGGAAGAAAACTGTACCTCTCGCTTTCTGTTTGTGAATTCATTATGCTAGTCAATTTTGCAATTTCAGTCCGCAGATATTCTCCGTGTACTCTGATTTACCTGTTGAGATAGTATACTAAGTTTCCAAGTTTTCCATTCATTTTCTTGTTCAAAATATCCTTCCTAGCTAATTTATTGTCGCAGTCTGACAGATGTAATAGCCATGGATTGTGAAATGGTAGGTGTTGGTCAAGGAAACAAAAGCGCCCTTGGACGAGTTACCCTGGTATTTATTAGTTGGACTCTTTTTCACTTTGTGAACTTTCCTTTCCTCTGCTTGTTTTACATTGTTAAGATCAGTATTGATGCTTAATTTGCATATTAAGACTTGGAGGCATTTCAATTACTTATGGCTATAGTTTGTAAAATGAGAAATAACATATTTCTAAATACAAAATCCATTTAATCCTGATCCTGTCTATTTCTCTCCCTTAGGGGATGGAATTTAAAATCATATTTCACCATGCTAGTGAGTTGAGTTTTTCAAACTTGCAGGGTGTAGTAAGATGCATACAAATTATAGAAAATAGAAAAAAGTAATGTTCATTAGTCTTTAACTTTTAATAATCTTATTTTACTAATGCTTGGATATGGTATTGTAGTTTTGACATTGATATTGAAATGACATTACTTCAGTTAATGACAGGTAAATCAGTGGAGAAATGTTTTATATGATGAGTTTGTTCGCCCCATGGAACGTGTTGTTGACTTCCGCACAAAAATTAGTGGCATTCGACCTCAACACTTGAGAAAAGGTTGGTTTTGTCATCCTTTTCATGCTATATGGTTTTGCAAAAGGCCTGGTGGAATATATTATTGATTATTTGAACCTTCATTTTTTTTTCTTCTTTCTTTTTCCAAATTTAATTTCTATTGAATATCAAGAGACCTCCTAGCAGTAGGCATGGGCTACATAATGGGGATAGTATTATTACTCCCTAAACACTCCCTCTCCAAATAAACTAAAACGATAACACTCTCTAGTGCCTCTCTTAAATGAGGTGCTGGCAGCCTGTCAGCGAGACATGATAGACTTCTTCAAACTGGAGTCCTTGGCTTATGGTGCTGGCTGAAACACTGAGCATTTGTTCTAATATTTAGAATTTCCTTTGAGGAAGTGTCAAAAATCAATTCTGAGGAAGAGTGTGATTCTTTGCTAACTCAAGTGTTCAGGAAACTTTTGTTAGGATTGGTTGTTTACTTTCATCATGAAATATCATCTCTTCCTTTCTTTGAGTTTGAGGGAAACATATAGGTTTTCCTGCAAAGTGAGCTTGATTATTTCTCGGCTCTCTTTGTAAATGAAAATCATGGGCAAATTATGCCTGCAATTTTGGCTAATGTAAAAAAAAAAAAAAAAAATATTAATATGGGAGTGCATGTCTAACAGTATAATCATGTTTCCCCACACCCCACCCAACCCCAACATTTACCTTCCTACTCTAAACTGTTTTTCTTGCACTTCCAGTGACATGTAGAATGATCCTAACAAAATAATAATATAACTTAATGCAAGATTTCATGGTAATATATAATTGAAGTTTATGTTTAGAATTAGCATATACATGTTTTATATAATGCTAGATGTTAGAACTTAGTATGTAATTATCATTTTTTAGGTAGGGAAGTCCATAAAAAGGCTCTAATAATAGCTGTTGTGAATTTGGTGATGTTATTTGCAGCAAAGGATTTCCCTAGTGTGCAGAAGAAAGTTGCAGAGTTGATCAAAGGAAGGGTAATTGTGGGCCATGCCTTGTCCAATGATTTTAAGGTTTGGCATATCTGCTTCTCTAATTTGGTTATATGGAAATGAAAAAAACGAAAGGAACTTGATCAATATTTGTGATTTTTGTTTTTTGTTTTGTTTGAACAGGCATTGCTATTGTCTCATCCGAAAAAGGACCTGCGGGATACATCAGAGTACCAACCCTTTCTCAGGGAACGGCAGAGAAAGGCACTTCGGCATCTAGCGGCTGAATTTCTTGGTGTCAAGATACAGAATGGAGAGCACTGCCCTGTGGGTTCCTCACCAATGATTACATTTTCTTTAGTTATAGAAATGTAAATGAACCTTATTCTTTACCTCCTGTTTGCACTTGATTCTTTGCTGCAGGTAGAGGATGCTCGGGCAGCAATGCTACTTTACCAGAAAAACAAAAAAGAATGGGAGAAGAAGATGAAAGATCAAATGAGACTCAAACAGAAACAGAAGAAACGCAAGCAGAAACATAAACTAAAAGAGGGAGATGCCCCAACTGCTGCTACTGCCTCATAGTACTTCATTTGTTTCTTGCATATCATGAATATATTATTTAATTACGCAAAATTCAATTTGTTTTTGTTATTTTAATGTAATTTTGAAATTGCAGTCTCTCAATTAGCCTATTAAACATTGTGTTTTAGTCCTAAATTACAGCCAATAACATGTTCATGTTTGAAATAAAACCTTACTTTCACTCTCTTTTGGAGGTGATTGACTTTAAACAACTAATGAGATTTAAAATATATATATATATATATATATATATATATATATTATTCTCCTAAAAAATTATTATTAAATTACAATTTTTATGCTGTGGTTGGTAGCAAAGTTTGAAGTAGTTTTTACCGATCAAAATGTTAAAAACTATTTTTTGTAGCGTAGAGTTTTATTAAAGACTAATTCATATAATTTTTAATTTTTAACATTTCGTAAACAGTTAGTAGTAATAACTATACAAACAACTAAATATTGACTAAATGTTACTTGAATAATTAATTTTATCAAATAGATTCTTAATAAAGTAAGTACAATACAGTAATTAATATCTCAAATTTTAGCCCTTAATAAAGTAAGTATAATGAAGTAATTAAGGTCTCAATTTTTTTTTTTAAAAAAAAATAATACTACCCATTCGCGTAATGCGCCTTTACTACACTAGTTATAAAAATAAAATAAAATTTCATGTGCTGTGAAGTATGAGGTTCTGTTCAAAATTAATGAAAATAACGGATAAAGTTGTCAATTTTGGTATATTGGCATGTAAAAATCAGATAAATACAATCCATATTATGAAAAATATAAAATCCTATTTGTAATTGGTATTAAATTCCTCCGTAACAAGAGGAAAGAAACAATCGATCTGTCTGATCTGTCGTCACGACGTCGTTATGCAAAGATTCACATTAAATACGCGGTAGCGAGTTTCACGTTATATATATATATATACTCGACAATTATTCTCTTTCTGTTTCAGTCAGCCCTCTTCTCCCGCTACAATTAGATAGAAATTTATTCTCTGCTCCGATAACAGGTGCGTTTTCTCAATTTCATATTTATAATTCTGAGTCTCTTTTCGTCAATCAATCAAACTCCCTTTTCAGAGTTACATTATGGTTCTCCAATTAGGGTTCTTTATTATCTAATGTGTTATTTAGGGTTTATCTTCCGATGGATGTTTTTCTTGCCATATATCGCGTTTCGCCTTTTTCTAAGTTTTTCACATCTTCTTCTCCGTGTTTTTCTTTGATATTGGAACTTAATAATAATTTGCTGTGGATACAGCAACTAAGATTCATGATTTTTATAAATGTAGATAGCTGCCTTTGGGTTTCATGCTTTTTGACATTTGTTTTGAGATGTCCTCAAGCTCCAGTTATACTTTCTGGTGCTGATTACATTTTATTTTAATTATTTACACCCATTGCTTTGTAGAGCAGCTTTTTCCCTCAGATCCATTGCTTCTCCCTCCTTGTCGGCAATTCTTTACTAGTTAAAGTCAATCTTGCATTAAGGGGTTGATTCTTTAGCAGTTAAATCTTTCTTGCATTAAAGGTTAAGATGTGTTCTAATGAAGTTGAGCATTCATGATTCATGTGTTTAGGCTGCTTTTGACCAATGGGGAAAAGGAAGTCAAGGGCAAAGCCTCCACCTAAGAAGCGAATGGACAAGCTTGATACTGTTTTTAGCTGTCCCTTCTGCAACCATGGAACTAGTGTTGAATGTCGCCTGTAAGTGTGGTTTAGTTACCTTCTGACATTGTATGAATGTGATTTAATAATGATGCTGACATTGTATGAATTTGTTTATAAAGTTACATTGAAATTTATACAATGTAATCACCATTACATTGCATTATAACTTACCAAACATTATTATGTTCATTCATTTAAATTGAGTTAACTATTTGGCCCTTTCATTAAATTACTCCTTTTCTCTGTAATTACTCCTGAACATTAGCCCCTGGTAGAAATAATATCGAAACTTGAAATAATATAGTTTATTACTCTGCTTTTTAACGTGTAGCTATTTGTAAGTAGTACTAATTTATGTGTGGATGTGGAGCATACAAATTTTTGCCTATTTGAATTAATTTGTTTCTCTACTTATTTTTATTTGGCTTTAGTGATATGAAGAACCTGATTGGCGAGGCTGTATGTTCAATTTGTCAAGAGAGCTTTAGCACCACTATCACAGGTATGCCATATTCTGTATCTTTTGGACTTTGTATCTACTTTCAGACTTAGTTGTTATATAATAGATGAATGCCAAATGGCCTCTTGTAATTTTAATGGAGTTCTAGTAATAAGTTAACAACATAGGGTAAACCAAATTTATGAGACATCTGTCAGCACTGGGTGGTTGGTTATTGTAGCTGGTACATGATTTCTGAGTTAGTTTGTGTCTGGCAAATATCGTAAAATCATTCTAGAAATGTGGAAATTTTGCATGGTTTGTTGTTGGACTTAGTAGAATGCTGCCAAACATTTCATCATGGCCCCTTAATCTTAATGCTTCACATGAAATAGGGACATTTTTACTATTAGTTTTTGACCTGTGTTGATATGTCAGTCTAACATTCTGTTTTCTGTTATGTTCTTGCAGCTTTGAGTGAAGCTATCGACGTGTAAGTTGAAAAACACATTTTGTTCGGAATTGAATACGAATAATAACAGTTTGGAATTGGATTGATCCATGGTGATGATTTGTGTTTGCAGATACAGTGAATGGATAGATGAGTGTGAAAAGGTGAACACCCTTGAAGACGATGGTGCTTATAGAGCTGAGGATTAATTCTGGGATCCATGACAGGACCTTATTGTAGTTATATAAATCTAGAATATGATATGCTTGCTTGCTTTCTGCATGTACAGTATGCTATGGCTGATTCCTGTAACATATGTATTTGGTATTAAGAATGGACAATATCTAGAAAACTGAGATGCACTCTACTTGTATTATAATCTATCCTAAATTTCATTGCATAAATAAAAATTTCTTAGACCAGAAGAAAGATCTGCTTTGCATATCGAATAGCAAAGGCTCTCCAATTTTAAGTGATCAATATGGGGGTGTTTTGTTGTATACTATTTTAAGCTTTAAATTAATAGTTTAGTCCCTTCAATTTTAAAATAGATAATTTTATTTTTCTAATTTTATATGTTGCATAAAAAACTAATTTACATTTGTTTTGTTTCCTTCAATGTAATGACAAAATTTATTTATTTATTTTTATCCTTTTGATATTTGATTTTTGGTAAATGTTATATTTTAAAATAGTAAATAAATATTTTATTTAAATTATTGATAAATATGCATTTTAATGCAAACAAATTCTAAATAGAAAATGAATTGATGAAAAATAAAATAAAAAATAAGTATTAGGTAAATACGAATTCGAGGTCTCAAGCTTAATTCATTATTTAAGAAACTTTTGAGTTAAATTCTGCTTCGTGAACTTCAAATTTCTTTCAGTTCATGAATATACTTGTGAACAATACAATCAGTTTACGAGTTTGTTTGAAAAGTTCTTTGTGAAAATATTTGCAAACACTATAAGTAAGTCAATTCGTGACCATTTTGTAATAGACTCTTGAACATATTAATGACACTTAAGCTAGATGTGTTCACGGGCCGGGTAGGGCCTGTTTCGGGCCTCGGCCTGCCGAGTCACTATTCAGCACCCCATGGAACCGTGACCGGCGGTTTGTGGCAGTTAAACCGACGGTTCGTACACGGTTCGGGGATGGCCAGTTCGAAGGAGCACAAACCGGCGGGCCGAGGACGGGCGGTTAACCAGCAGTTCAAATCCGGTTAACCGCCGGTTCACACTATATTTTCCGAAAAAAAATATATAAAAAAAATTCAAAATTAACTTCTAACATCAATTTAATTAATTCAAATGAACATTAATTTTTGTGGACTCAAATTGCTTGAATAATTTTTTGGGAATCCAATAGTTTGAATAATGTAATTTTTTTTAATTTATTATTTGAAGAAGAAATTTGTAATTGTAAATGTTGAAGAATAATAGTAAATGTCGATTAATTGGATTGGAATACTGAAGAATGAATAATAGTAAGAAATAAAATTAATTATTTGGCAAAAATAAAATAATAAGTTCAATTAATAAAAAAAATGTAAACAATAAAATCAATAAATAAAAAACTTAATACTTTATTAAATGAAAAATGTTACATTCAATTTATGTAACATTCAATTTATATCATTATAATTTACATAGAACTTGGAAAATATATTTGGAAAAAAATTAAAAGAAAGAAAAAAATGGAAAAGAAATTGGGCTTGAGAATAATTTTTTTTTTTTAAAAATTTATTCGGCTTATATATTTTCTTTGGTGGAAAAAAAAATCAAAACTTACGTAGTTCTAATGCTTACCTCAATTTTTAGCGGCGGAGGAGGTTTCGGTGACTTCGGAGCTTTCATCGGAGGTAAAAGTCCAGCATTCTTGTTTACCTGAGTCGGCGACCGTCCAATCGTCAACGCACGCTTAGGCTTCTAAATTTTCTGCTCTCAATTTTGTCCTTTTCTCGGAAAGCAGAAGGCGCCGGCACTAAATGCTTGCTCGGCGACTGTTGAGATCGGCGCCGCCAAGATTTCTTTAGCTATTTTGGCCATAATTGGGAAAGTGTCTTCATGCCTACCCCACCACTCTAATATGTCGAAATTGATCGGATCCGTAACTGCACCTGAAAATTCAAACTCGGTGCACAGGTATTTGTCAAGTTCCGGATAACTTGCACTGGTCCCCATCGACCTTTTTTGACGTTGGGAATAAATAAAGAACATTTTCTTTTGAACCGAGGTCCCATCCGGTCTGGAGAGTAGAACTTCCGCCAATATTAGTTTAATAGCCGAAGGCGGAATTTGCAAAAATTCAATAAACAAATCAGTAACAGTTTGCCTAGTTTCATTAACTAAACTATGTACCCTAATCATTTCATCAATAGGCAAATTTAAATTTTCATAATAAACATCTAATATAGTTTCTAAAACATCTAATCTAACCCTAGGATCAAAAACAGCAGTAACAAAAAATAAATTAGGAATTAGGAATAATTTTAAAATAACTTAACCATTTATTTTTCATAACATGCACACAATATTTTAATTGAACATCATTTTCAAACAATTGCAATCTATCCACTATATTAACACTATATTGCAAAAAAATATGGGATGTTGGTTTGTACACATGACTAAAAATTTTAGTTGCATCATTAAACACTTCAAGCAAATTAATAATTTTAGAACAAATTTCCTATGATTGTGGATAAATCACGATATCGTGGTTATCTTGGGAATTATAAAAAGCACACAAAGCATCCTTATATTCGAATAATTGTGCTAATAAAGTGTAGATGAAATTCTACCTGTGTACAACATCACATTTAAATTTTGTAGGAGTCAAATTATTACTTCTACAAAATTTAAACCAATTTTTCATAAATTTATTATAAGAATAGAGGTGTTTAATAACATTTTTAATAGATAATATATGCACTTCTAAAAATTTCAAATCATTTTGCACATACAAATTTAACACATGACATGCACATTTTATATGAAAAAATTTACCGCCAACATTAGGTTGGCATAATCCTTTTAATTGATGGATGGATGCATTGTTTGATGCAGCATTATCAAATGATATTGTCAAAATTTTTTTTACAAGTTTATATTCATTTAAAATGTTATGAATGATTTTATAAATATTAGCGACAGTATGCCTTTCGTCAAAAGTACGAAAGACGATTATTCTTTTTTGCAACTACCAAAAATTATCAATAAAATGAACTGTAATACTCATGTAGGAGTGATTGTGCCAATTATCTGTTCAAATATCAGAACAGATAGAGACATGTTCATCCAATGCAGCAAATTGACCAATTAAAATTTTCTTTCTTTCTTTAGATAAAGTTAAAATATTTCTTTTAGTGCTGTTTCTAGAAACAGCACTAGCTAATGGATTAACAAATTTTTTAAAAAAATTAATGAACCCACATTTTTCACCAAAAGAAAAAGACAATTTTTCAACATATATAAATTCCACTAATCTTTTTTTTTAAGAATCTCTATCATTAAAATTAAAAATAGAATTTTTAGAGCAAGCATACCTGAATATTTAGGTTTGCGATTTTTTTCACCGAAAAATTCGGCCGGATGCTTTTGTTCCATATGCCGCTTCATCGTTCCATACCTTCCGCCAATTTTCCACTTGTAACGTATGTTACAGTGTTTGGAAATTTGAATGTATTCAAAATTTCCGACGGACTCCCGCCGGAAACGCTGTGGTACATCACTTGTATACTTTTGGAAAATATATTGTTGTTGTGTCCCAACTTCCTTCTCCGAATTAATTCCGCGACTGAAAAAAAAGAAAAAAAAATAACCCCAATAAATAATAAATAAAGAAAAAAATTAAATAAGGTACAGAAATATAAAAAAATTAAAACAATAATAAATAAAATTAAAGAAGGTAAAAAAATTAAAAGAATAATAAATAAATAAAAATTAAAACATTCATAAATAAATGAAATGAAATAAGAGGTACAGAAACGGAAAAAAATTAAAATAATAATAAATAAAATTAAATAATGTAAAAAAATTAAAATAATAATAAATAATAAAAATTATAATAATAAAAAATAATAATAAATAAATGAAATATAAATTAAATGAATAATATAATAAATAAAAAATTATAATAAATAAAAAATAAATATTAAATGAAGAACAATAAATAAATAACATAATTAATTCCAAATATAAAATTAAAAAAATAAAAAAAAATTAAATTAAATTATAAAAAAAAATTAAATTAAACATAATAATTAACAAAATAAAAATAAATAGTTAAAAAAAAGTTAACCGTGTTTGTTGGGATAGTGGCAGTGGCAGCATTTCGGGTTGTAAATGTTGCCGCGATTTATCGGTTGTAAAGTTTTCAAAATTGGTTGGAGAATTAATAAGTACCCCTTCAATAAACATTTGAGATTTGGTTGGATCGTCTGGATAATCAAATAAATCATGAATTAACCGTTCTCCAACTTCTTGAATTTCCGGTTCTTTATCCCTTCTTCTGGCACCACTTGATCTGGGTTGATACTTTTTTTTAAATAACTAAAGTATATGGTTTGAAAAAAAAAAATTAAGTAGTGGAAAAAAATTCTTTTAGCAGAGTTACGACTTAAATTATACAGTATGAGAGTTAATTAATTTTTTTTAGATAGTATGAGAAAGTAGAGAGTGTGCAAAGTTGTAAAAAAAAATTCCCCATCCCTCCTCCAATTTATAGACAATTCTTAAAAATTTGTTGGACACAAATTACCCCCAAAAACTACATTTTTTTTCACTATTCACGGGGTTAAAATCGTCCACAATTTAAATTAAATCTTCCCCTAAAATTTGCCAAAAAAAATTTAAACCTGGGCCAGCCCATGGGCCCGAATCTTCCCCCTGTCAGACGCGCCAACTGCCATCATCAAGGGCTGGGCCCGCGGTTTCAGCCCGCCTTGCCGTTGCCCAAAACGCCAAACCGCACAGCACACTGGGCTAGCCCGCGTGGGTGGCCCGCCGGGCCGGTTATGCACACAGCCTGCCACGTACGGTTCCTAGTAAATTTTCAAATTTTTTTAAATTTTGGCGGTTAACCAGCGGTTTGGGCGGTTCCTCCACAATTCACGGGTTTGTACGGTTCTGGTTCGAAAATTTTTTTAAACTTGAACCGGGCCATCCTTCGGTCGATTCAAGTTCCGGATTGGGCGGTTACGGGCTCGGACGAGTTAGGACCGGTTCAAGCGGGCCGGCCCGACTGAACCAGCCCATGGTCATCTCTAACTTAAGCGATATTTTTTTTAAGCAATTCGTAAACTAATTAATAAAATCTAAGTTCAGTTTGTTTATAAAACGAGAAGAATTCATGAGCTTGAATTTGGATGTTAACATCCTGATTTAGTGTGGAGATAAATATTAAGTAGAAAACTTTTACTAAATACACACCAAAATTGGAAATATTGTTTAAAATTAAAAGTTATCAAAATTCATAATTAGAGACGTATAAGAGCGTCGATATGCCTTCGGGCTTTCAACTCATTCGTGTTTAAGCCCGAACCCAGGAGAAACGCTCTTCTGGTTGTTAAATTTGATGATTTAGATTTGTGTTGTCCCTTCTTTCTATTTTGCCTTTTCTTTGTTTATTTTAAATTTTAGACATAACAAACATTGCCCGGATACTATTCAACTTTCTGATTAGTACCATACATGTCAATTCGTTTGGTTTTTATTTCTTCAAATTTGTATTTCGGTTGCTACTTGTAACTCTCGTTGCAGTGATGGGTCGACCTCCCAGTAATGGTGGCCCTGCCTTTCGTTTTATGCCTAGCGAGGTATCTTTTCTTTCTCCTTCAATAATCTCTCTTTGTATACAAGTTCGCTTGTGGGTATTTGGTGATACTGTGAATTTAGAGTTGGGTTTTTATCTCCATGGTGCCAAGTTGAAATTTTATTTGATAGTAAATAGCTAAAACTTGGCATTGGGGGTCTCTCAATACGAGCTCCCCTAGACTTTCAAATAATATATCTTTGGAAGTTAAATTTCTGGGTTTCTAGAATTATTGGGGTCTGTTAAGAAATTTCAAATTGGTGCTGGTATTGCGCCTAGTGAGAACTCAAATGGGATAACTGCTAGAAAAATATAACTGCATTAATCCTTCCCCTTTGGTTATAATGATCTTTGTTGTCAGAGGCAGAAGCAGAATCTAATGTCAGGGGACCAAAGAAATAATAAAAAAAAAAAGCTTCAGAACTAAGGGGACTCAAAAGTATCTTACAAAGTAAATTTTGTAAAAAATTTGGAGGTTGGTTGGGGGTCTGGGAGAGGGAGAGAGTGGTTTGTGTTTGGAATGTTCTTATTGTTAGAATTCATTGCTGTACTTCTGATCTGAGGGACACAAATCTTGACAATAAATTAAAAGAATGGAAATAGGGGTGTGTCAGTGTATCCGTGTGCTACTGATTCAGCATTACTTTGTAATTTGTCGATATGATTTATTAAGGAGCAAATTTCAACAGTGACAGGAATGACGTATGTCACTGGTTAAATCTAATGTTTTGGTATGTTTGATTGATAGTAAGATGGTGATTGGTGGACTAGTGTACATGGCAATGAAGCTTTTCATATTGTTTCCTTTGTTTCTTTTTATGAGTATGTACTTTGCACAAGGTTTTAAAATAGTTTACACTGAAAATTGCCTTTTGTCTCTTTGACTAAGGAGAACATTTTCTGTTAACCAACTGTTCAGTGCGTCCCAAAAACTAAAAAAAGAAGAATGTTTTTTGGGAAAATATTTTTCTACTATATAAATACAGATTGAGTGTAAAATTATGCATGTAAGTCGTTGTTCTTGAGTTATTGTTTTTCATTCATATCTGTTCCCATTTTAGATTATGGCAACTGTTTCATGTTTCTTTGAATACTGAGATCACTTAGGAGCTCTATGAGAAATCCATTTTTCCTTTTTCCTTTTTGAACCATATTACATATAATGATATTTTACATTTTTAAACCTCAAATGTTTAGCTGGCTCTAAACTAGCTCCTTTCTTAAGGTTGCGGAGATGGAAGCAATTTTGCAAGAACACAATAATACAATGCCCGCCCGAGAAGTTTTGGTAGCTCTTGCTGAAAAATTCAGGTTTGCATGTTGCACTCTTTTTTTATTGAGAAAAATAGATGTTAGTCTTGTTTTAATATTGGCTGGAAAATTGAAGTTATAAGGCTCTTATCTTTGGTTGTAGTGAGTCAACTGAACGAAAGGGGAAGATCATTGTACAAATGAAACAAGTGAGGTGCCTTTACTCTGCATTTTGGAGTTATTTAGATCTTTTTCTAATCAATGGGGCTGTGCTTACAGGTATGGAATTGGTTCCAAAATAGACGGTATGCAATAAGGGCGAAATCAAGCAAGACGCCTGTTAAGTTAAATGTTAGTCCCATGTCTCGGGATGAGTCTACTCTGGTAAGAAGTGTGCCTCAACCTGTAGCTGCTTCAATTCCTGCTAGCATGCCTGCCACTATGGCTACTCCTTCAGGTAGCATTTTCCAAAGTCTGATTACTTTCCTTCCATACTATGAGAATTAACTGGTCATCTTTGTGTACTTATTTATTTTCTTACCATGTCAAGTCTAGTCCTTGAACTACATTTAAGTTTCTGTATGGTAGGATGTGTTTGGTCGACCACTATGTGTGACTCTAGATTGTGTAAAATGATTACATATTTGAGTAGGTAAAACTATTTATTCCACATTTAATAAAGCCAAAGCGATTCAGGACATAATATACTATTTTTGCTTCATCCAGCAGTCTCTTTGTGTATGTGGTTAGTAAAACATGCATACATGCACTTGCATAATGCTCAACATCTGCAGGAAGTCATTGTTTTAATTCTTACTTTGCCTAGTTGCTATGCTTAGCTCCTTGTTGCATTGTAATTATGCCTTAAAATATTTCTTGCTATCACTTCTTAATTCTTATTTGTAAATGTCGCATGTCTAAAACTTAATCCTCCAAAAACCTGTATCCAAATATTTGAGGTCTAAATTGATTTGTTCCTGGCCTGCACTCTTCAGAAAGGTCTAGAGCTGTCAAATCTTTCTTGCTACTTCCCTTCATGTCATCTTAGGTTTACATTTTTCTGTGTTATTTCCTATGACATCATTGTGCGGAAGTTCCCATAATTGTAATTTGTTGGTCTAAGATGCAAGCGTAAACCTCGTGCAATGCCGTCATCTCAAATTTTCTTCCATTGGGGCTACTTCTACCTCCTTGCAGATGGAATTATTCCTTATTTGTCATGTCTGTTTATTTTTATCATCCATTTGAACGTCATATTCTTCCATATATATTACAACTGGTCAAGTTGCAGTCCAGAAAAATTTCTTCTTCAACCTAGTTGCCATTGTTGCAACGTAGTACAGCTCTTTCACTCTTCCGCTTCTCCTCCCTCCCTCTCTCTCCCCAACTCCCCCTTCCCTTGTTAAAAATATTTCTTCATTCTGTTGTGGTTCACGTTAATCAGATATTAGCATGACACGTGTCCTAAATTTTAAAGTTAAATTCAAATGGTCATATTATGAGACAAAACACCATTTTGCTATGAAGAAATTATGCAAAAATCAACACTTTTCGGGATCCAACTTTAATTCTGTAAACTAATGAAAAGAAGAATAAGTTGTTCGATTGGCAATAAGATTCTATCTTCATCTTTAGTTCTTAAATGTTTGTTGATCCTTTAGAAACAAGATTGACTTCTTTCTTTATTTTTTGGATTCTTCTTTCCTTCCTTATATAGTTGTTGATGTTTTCTGTGGTTCTATTGATAAAGGTGCTAGCCATAATGTGAACAATGACTTTAGAAAATTCTGTTCATCTAACATCATATCGGAAGGGAAAAATATTTCAAAATTCCATTTTTTTGTGTGCTTATATTTATACTTATTTTTCCATCCTCTTTTCCTAACTTATTCCTTGAGCTAAGTGCTTAAATCAAGTGTTCTCATAAAATGGTGATCTACAACCTGCTTGAAGTCTTTCTGTGGAAATCTCTGTTACAGCATCTGGAAAGGGGGAAAAACACTACACTTGTGTGGTCTCAGATGCTGTAGAAATCATGTTTTACATGCATGCTTCTTTTGGGTGCCATTTGTTTGTTTATTTTGTCTTCATCTCTTGAGTAGTGCCTAGTGCAGGGAGGACAGCTGCAGAAAATTCTTATATGGAGTTTGAAGCCAAATCTGCAAGGGATGGGGCATGGTAAGAATTTGCACCGGTTTGAATTGAAAACCGTCCTTGAGATTTTACTGTTTTTCATATCATTTTGATACTTGTGTTCTTTATTTGATAGAAAAGTCACTTGAATCTGTGAAACCATATATCTTTTCAGGTATGATGTTGGGACCTTCCTTTCCCATAGACATTTGGACACAGGAGACCCGGTAATAGCTGAAACTGATTTTCCTGAAATATTCGTAAATGAATGCTGACTTGTTTCAGATGACACCTTAGTCGACTACAGTTTGCTATGCTTGCCATTCTTCTGCTTTATGTTTAAATTACTGAATAGATGCTATTCATAATATAGTTTATTTCCTGAACAAAATTTTGATCACATATTCAGAGGAACCTTGAACTGAATTCCTCATTTAGGTGATCTGGCTTGTAGCTTTAACACTACTACTAGGGATTTTACATGCTATCATTTGTTTATTTCCAAAGCTGATGAGTGATGGTTAATTCAATATTGTCCTCTGCAGAGAATATACAAAAGCTGCTGAATTTATGTGAAACTAGTTGGAAGGCCTGCCCCCACACACATGATATATGGAGTTATTTTATTATACTCCATCTGTTTGATTTAATTAGAGAAAATTTCTAAATTTGGCGTTTGATTTATAGAGAGAAATTTTCCATGAGGGAAAGTAGGAATTAGTACAATTATTATAATGGCCTTAATGAAGTTTGATATAAACACATTAAGGTATTAACTATAAACCACGAAAACCAAGTTGATTTCTCCATTAACTCTAATAAGGATATTAAGGACAGTTCATTGGTTTGCCTTAAAAAATGGCTCTCTCCCTATCTCTATACAAATCGAATGGAAAGAGTATGTTTTATGCTTTTTAAACATATTTATTATGGATACGGTTAGTTCTTTACAGCTGATGCTTTTCTTCAAATTATATAAGTTTGAGAAGCTATATAAAAGTCTCAATAGTCTGTCTTTATTTTAGCTTATAAAAAGTGTTTTTGACCCTTGAAGTAGTTTTGCATGACTCATAATCTGATGGAAATCCTTTAGAAATCAAATTAGTTTAGAAATAACCACCAAATGCTGAGGTTCTAGACGATAGTAGAGAAAGGAGAGATAAGAATCAAATTGATGTTAAATGATGGTACCTTTAATGGCTGTCCATACCACTTCTTCTTTGCTAAAAGTTGGTAATTGTACAACAAAAACCCTTTCCTGAATCTTTACTTTTCCAGAATTTTACCAAGTGTTTAAAATTTTCCTTCAGAAAATTTGAAAATATGCGTAAAATAAATCTAATGTGGCCTTATAGAACTATGTGTGTCAAAAAAAAAAAAAAAAAAAAAAGAAGAAGAAGAAGAAGAAGAGAAGCATGCAAAGTTTTAGCCTCAAAAACGTTCGACACCAGCTTTATATATGTGTCTCTAGTTTTCTTTGTGTAGAGAAGTTATTTTTACCCCTTGTGATTTTTGTGATATTCACCTAGTTTTCTTTCAATCTGTCCCTCATGTTTTGTTTTGGTGTTTCTCATTGCTTCAGGAAGTATTGGTTCGCTTTGCTGGTTTTGGACCAGATGAGGATGAGTGGGTTAATATTCGTAAGAATGTTAGGCAGCGGTCTCTTCCATGCGAAGCATCAGAATGTGTTGCAGTTCTTCCTGGAGACCTCATACTCTGTTTTCAGGTAGGCATTTCATTATTACTTGTAGTGGCAATGAGTCATTCCTTTTCTTGAGGTTCTGTTTGGTAAAAGTGCTTGGAAAAATTCAATTTGATCCAATTATACCAGTAGAGTTTAATTTAATTAACAATGGAATTCGGTATTTTGAAAAGAGTTTTAAATGATAATTTCGTCTTCCTTCTATCGTTTGAAATAGTTGAAAAGTAATACGAACTCTTCTTCATAAAAAGGGCTATCTTGCTCCAACTTATAGGATTGTAATGTTGTTGTACATAAATTTCAATATGTTGTAACACTGATGATCTTTTGGCCGAAATCACAACATTCTGGCTGGCCAAAAATCTATGTGGCATATACTTGGAAATAAACTTCAATTAGTTATTTAATAAGTACCTATCGTACATGGAAAAATTTACAACCCCTATTGTCCCCACTATTTACACACATTCCCGAGGGAAACAAAATCCTAAGAAAAGCTTCTCATAACCCCCAAAACAAAAAAAAAAAAAAATAAAATAAAAATTTATTTAAAAAGTAAAGTTTTTTTGCTTGATGCATGGAGTTGGAAGTTTTTTTGCTTTTACATTCCATTGAACATGAAATGATATGATTTCACATGAACAAAATTGATAATGGTGGGCTACCTGTTTAGAAATATGTTTGAACCAGATTCAACCAAGAGGAAGAGGGATTCTGTAATCAATAATAGCTGGTTCTATGAAGATTCTAACTGTTCACATCATACCTTGTTCTCGCATCCATTCTAAAATCTTGAGCTGCAGTTTCAACTATGAACTTGGTCAAGGTGAATCACAGCGCAATTCTGAAACTAGTGATTGCAAGAAACTCATGGAATATTATCTTATCTGGGTTTTCTGAATCTCTGAATCACAATCCTGTGCTGTGCTTTAACCAGATTGCTTCAGGACAATGACCTTCCACGCAAATCACTGTCACTTTTGTTAATAGAGTCAGGTCATAGCTTGTGACTTTCCAACGAACCCAGCTGGGATATTAGCCGTGAGACTCACCGAGAATTCACTCCACCGCTTCACCAGTGCACAATCTCTTCGTTTTCTTTTTTCGATTTTTTATTATTATTTCTGATTTGGTTTACAGAATAATAACAATAATTACAACAACAAAAACATAAGTAAACAAATGGCCCATAAGTTGGGAAGAGATAAATCCGACTTGTGAAGTTTTTCCATGCAGGATAAGTATGTTTTAAATAATTAGTTGTAGTAGTTTATTTCAATGCGTATGTTACAGATTTTTGCTGGCCGGAATGTCTTCATTTAGGTTAAAGGAAAAGGATTTTTGGTGTTACAAATTCCAGAGTATAGATGATGTAATGTCACAAATTGAAATTTGGATGTGAGAACATTAGAGCTCTATAAAATTGGGGGTATGGCAGGTGGAGATTAGCCCATATAGAGATATGTTTAATTTATGTGCATTTTTGAGATTTTCTTGTTATAAACAGAATTGATTTTGTGCAAAATTATGGCACTTTTGTTTTTTTTTTTCCTTTTGCATGGTCTTATTATTTTCAAAATGATTGTTTCCTAAAGTTGAAGAATTGAATAATGTGAAATATGATTTTTCCATCTTTAGATTTACATCTTTCAAGTTTAGAATTGCCAAATGCAGATCTTTGATAAGTTTTTTTTAATGCTCTTGGAACTACCAGGAAGGTAAAGATCAGGCTCTATACTATGATGCACATGTTCTTGATGCCCAAAGGAGGAGGCATGATGTAAGAGGTTGCCGCTGTAGGTTTTTGGTGCGTTATGATCATGACCTGTCTGAGGTACCTGCATAAACCTCTCTCTTTGATTAGACTCGGGCTGTTTGGTTCTTAAATTGTAATAAATAATTGGTGCTGATCCTCAGGAAATTGTACCACTAAGAAAGGTGTGTCGCAGGCCTGAAACTGACTACAGGTTGCAGCAGCTTCATGCTGCAAATGAATCTTCAACTATGGACCAACAGAAAACTAGCACGGACCCTTCTACGTCCAATGTTCAAAGACTTACCATATCCTCTGCTGAAACTATGCAGAGACAACGGAATGTTGCCACAACAGACCCTCTTCCTATTCTGCATGCTAACATTTCACAACCTGCCAAAACCATGATTCCGGA
This sequence comes from Croton setiger, assembly GCA_948099555.1. Lineage (NCBI taxonomy): Eukaryota > Viridiplantae > Streptophyta > Magnoliopsida > Malpighiales > Euphorbiaceae > Croton > Croton setiger. The sequence continues at coordinate 29,037 of CANUEY010250423.1, forward strand.
GACAAAAACCGTCGAAACTAGCAACATCGAAAACGTTGGAAATCATTGCGTTCTCTCCATCACTAACACTGCCAATGTTGGGAATCCTACTAGTGCAGGAAATACTAGTGTTCTTCCTGTCGCCGTAGTTAACTCTGAAGCAAGTGGTCCTGCTCCAAATAGTGTTAAATAGTGTTTCTGATGGATCTGTAGAAAATTTGCAGGTAGGAGAACACTAGATTCATATGTCATGACATCTATTCTTGATGAGCTCTCATTTCTGTCTTGCAAATATTAGCAAGTGGTCCAGTTTATTGTTTTGTGGGCCTCTTTCTATATGAAGATCAAGAGTTATACTATGAGCTGGACATTATATTTGTGTATCTGTTTCATATTTTTCGTTTTAGCTCAATCAAGTAAGTTGCCCGATTAATTATCTGAGGTGCCCTTTTTTGAGCCTATATAAGACTAAATTCATTTAAAACAAAATGATTAATTATTACTAGCTTTCACGAGTGAGGTTTTTTTTTTTTTTTTTTCTTTTTTTTCACGGTCATCTATGGATTCTTTAATTCTAATGAAATAGTAGTTAATTAGTTTTCAATTATATTATTGGAGATTGGAGATGAAGATAACAGTGAACGAAATATAAGAGACCTGAATTTTGGGTAACAGGATCCTTTAACACATATGGTTCTCTTAAAAATTAAATTTTTAAGAAAATTTTATAAACAGATGTATGAACAAGTTATGAATAGTTAATGATAGATAGAAATGAATATTTTTTAGATTTTAAAATTTTGAAAAGAATATTTGCCAAATAATTTTCTCAATTTCAAATTAAGAAATAAAAGTAAAAGAAGAAAACCAAAAAGGAGATTTATGAAACAGTTGCTGCTGTGGGAGGCTTTGACCAGCAAACTCATTGTTATCCTTAGATGCTCTGATAATTTGCCGATAAGAAGCACTTGGAGGGATAATTTTGACATTTCGGGTCTTAAAGAGAGGATTACCAAAGACTCGCAAAGATTCAAATGCTTAAGGATGATTTTTCCCACCAAAATTAGGTTGTCCTTCCCTCCCTTTCTATTTGGGTCTCAGGCTCGACCTAAAACTGTGGATAAATTGACCAAAGATATGAATGACGTTGGGACCTCTGGACCTCTATGAGATAAGCCCGATCGAACCAAGGTGACCCCTTGAGAGCTTTCTCTCTTACGACTTAACCTAGCACGATCATCTACCATTGGCCCAGTTGGTCTCTTGGCATCATAATCACAGCCGCTCAGTTCCTTATAAATTGGGAAATATAAATATATAGCATTGATTTTGATTAATAGCAATGTAAATTCACATCCTAACCCTCCACCACCAATAGTATACGAGTATATAAATATACGCTCGAAGTCTATATATGTATATGCATGAGATGACCCCTATGTTACTTTTAGCTAACTTGCCTGATATACCGCCGGATGTTCCATTGTAGCTAGACATGCATATCTTCATCAGCATTCATATTTGATCACAAAACTGGTCTGATAATTTTTATAGTGATGCTTAACTTTATATCCATGGAAGGGAACTGGTTGATCTGCGGAAGGAGAATCGCTCAGAGTTCCTTAATACCCCGACTTGAATGCAACTTTTGAAATCTTCAATAACCAAATTCCCCCTTTGCACTTAAAATTATCCTAAAAATATAAAATTCCAACTTCAAAAACCAATTCCAAAAACCCATTTAGCATGATTTCTCGACAGCAAGATTCAATGACAGGGTTGCTACCAAAAATATCATACAACTTCCAGAGGAACAGTTTCAGGTGGCGAGTTTGTGAGGAGCAATGAATCAATGTCAATCAAAGCCCTCTTACTGTTTGAATAGCAAAATAGATTACAAGTTGGCACTTATCGACTGTCCATTCAGAATAAAATCATTTTTTTTTTCACATGATATTCTTTAATCAGCATAACCCAGAGCTCAAAGCCAGCAGCCAAAGACTGGAGAAAAATGATGAATTTCTGTCCGGATTGAACCAAATTCATATACATGGGCAAACAGGCATATAAGAATTTCCTGATTCTGTACAAATTGATGTTCTTGCACTTGCAATATTTGTGATTATCATTACGAGGAATTTGAGACGTTTCAAGAAAACATCTCTGAAGAATCACAATTTTGAAAACACAGATGCATCTACTACAATATGCAGATCTTGTACATCAAAATTAGAGACAAAAATTTGGCTACAACTGTACAAAGCCATGCACCACAACCATACAGAAATAGCTTCAAGTGTTGACATACTCAAACTGAAGAATTATGATTTTAGATGCTGCTCAAAGAATATCATGCTTACTTGGATTAGATCTAAAATGAAAGCATATTTGCAAAAGCCACCATCCATAGCATCTCATGCATAATCCTGTCAAACGCCAACTTGATCCTTGGATGTCTGAAATTAAGTTATGATGCAAGTTCTCTAGCTTTTTCAACTGCTTCAGTGTAGTAATACAACCTCCAAAGGGTCAAATTATCCTAAGAAAGGTGGCATCTTAGAAAAAGTAGCAGAAAGTTATAGTATATCAACAAACCCTATTTTTCATGTTCCTTTTTACCTCTTGCTCCAGATCAATGAAAACTTCATCACATTGTTGTGCTTTTACTGGCTTGCCTCGTTGAACGATTTCAACCACACGGTTGAGGTTTTTCGGGGGTAGTTTCTGAATCAGTTTTCTAAGTTGCTGCTTCTCAGTCTGGGTCATTGGCCTGCATGTTTGAGAAGGCAATAGTTATGCCAAAAGCCCAAAGACAGACTAGCACAAAATATTCATTAGTCTACAAAGTACAAACAAACATTAGATAACTTTGGTCAACTAAACCTCCATAATATTTATTACTAATGACTTTTTCCCCAAAAACATTCATTATTAATGATTATACATTGTTGAAAATGTGTTGTACGAACAAGGAATCATGAAGCTGAAAAGCAAATTAAATCCCCGGTATTTCTCATTAAAATCATCGTACAATACCTGCATGTAGACACAACCATATCAAGAATTACTTCCAGCTGTTTCTCCATGTGAACAAGCTGAAAAAACATGCAAATAATTCTTGTTCAGCTATTGATTAGCACAACATTAAATAATATTTCAAACACAACAAGGATAGACAGCAATAAGATGGAGTTCAGAAACCTACAGTGTTGGATAATTGATCAGAATATTTTTTTATTGCCTCTTCAACAAGCGACCTATCATTCTCTAGTAGAAATTGCAGGTCACTATCCACCTTGAACAAAAAAAAAAAAGAACAGAAAGCATTTGCAGTAATCAATAAGTTGATTAACCTAAATTTTGCATCATGCAATTTCTTAAAACAAAATTAATAAACATATGCATTATCTATTTTCACCTCTCTGTCGCCTTTGCCAGAGGACGTGTTTGAGCCCAAATGAGATTCACTTTCATTTTTACTAGCATTTTTCTGAAACTGCAGGACAAAAATACATCAACATAGCTATTATTTTAGTGCCTGCATTCACATCACAGAAACAATCATACAAAAACGAGAAGTAGAAAACATTTTGGAATTAATTACTGCCGAAACCTGTATTCAGAAGGGAATTGAATATAAAACATTCCAATAGAAGCTTGTTGAATCTAACTTTTTCATGAGAACATGAAATGCAGGCATCATTTGAGGATTTGTTAGTGAATTGGGAAGTCACCTAAATATTTTATATTGCTAAAGAATGTAGTATAGCTTCTAGATTTCATAAACTTCTAACTGGATATAATTTAGTTTATATCCAGGTAAAAGCATGAACTGACTTGCAAAAGCAACTATAAAAGCCACTATCCAAATAACTCCATAATTAGTTCAATTTTTCACTCCAGCTACACCAAGAATAATGTAAAACACTAGGTTCTCTCCCCTAAAATGCTACATTCCATGAAAATACTAAAAACACTTATAATCTTGTATGAAGGAAAACACATGGAAAATTTCTAAAAAGACAAACAACATACAGCCGTTTAACAAAAGTGCTGACAATACTATATAAATTCTAGATCAAAAGACAACCAATATAACCCACAAGTCTCAAACCATCATCTAGAGTTTAGGCAGAAACATCCTGTTAGCAAGCCACCTCAAGTCTACTACAAACGCTTCACTTATGAATCGAAGAGCATTTAGCCACGTGTGGAAGTCAAGCATTGATCCATTCAAAACTTCCAGAATTTTTAATCAAGTTATTTTTTGTTTAGTTGTTATTCCAGTATTGTAGGAGGATGTTCCTCCATCTTCATTTCATGTATACGTATTTCCATTTTTGTTATGTTATGCCAAAAGTTTTCATCAACCCGATTTTGCGCTCGAGGACCAGCACATTGCGGAGGAGTGGAGTAATTATAGCAAGCCACTTCAGTTCTACAAACACTTCACTCATGGATTGACGAGCAAGCTGCCACGTGTGGAAGTCAAGGATTGATCCATTCAAATATTCCAGAATTTTTAATTCAGTTAATTTTTTATTTAGTTGTGATTCCAATATTGTATTAGGGTGTTCCTGCATTTTCCTTCTTGTATTTGTGTTTCCAGTTTTCTTGGAGTTTCTCCATTTTGAAGGGTTGTTCCTCTATTTCAGGAGGTAGTTATCCTAGTCATGGATTTAAATGCAAATAAATCAATGTATTCTAGCTTCCAAATTCAATCAGATTTTAAGCAATTTAGTCTCAAGAGGTTTTCAGGTTCCCTCTCTAGAGCCTGAGCAAACAGTAAAAATGTTTAAAAAAAAAAAAAACCAACCAGTTTTCCCATACACCACCTGCACCCTTACCTGACAGACCCATAACTAGATGATCCTTAATTCGGGACCTTAACACCATTCTTTCTCTCAAAGCTTACGGCCCCAAGAAATGGTAAGATTTATAACATTAAAAAGAGGAATCACAATAACATCATTCATAGACAGACTAAAATTCTAAAGAGTAAATTCAGAGAACTCACAAGGAACAATAAAAAGGATAAAGATAGGCAGTTCAGAAATAAAAAGTGCAAACAAAAACTCTCAAATTCTGTAGCCAGTTCAGAAATAAAAAATGCAAACAAAAACCCTCAAATTCTAGATCCAAAGGTAACCAATATAGCTCAGAAATCTCAAATTAACGCCTACAGTTTAGACAGAAACATCCTATGCCATGCTTTCTCACAAAGCTTACGGCACCATGCAAATGGTGAGATTTGTGACATTAAAAAAATAATAATAATCACAATCACATCATTCACAGACAGACTGACATTCTAAAGAGTAAATTCAGGGAATTATTTTGGATATTTTGACCTTGATCCTTTGGAGGAAGAATTATGGGTTGTCAGGAGCTTTGGCAAGGGTAAGCTGAAGGCTTTCATTGCACATGAATTTTCAAGAAAAGAAAATATCATCGCTGAAATTAAAAATTAAAAAGAATGAGGATTCATTGAAAAAGCATAAATAACCTCTCTGCATGTTCCAGAACCAACAGGACTAGCAGATTTGGCAATGGTGGTTGATGAGAAAGATGAAGTCTTGATTCTCTCATCAGGATTCTTTTGCCTTATCTCATCCTCAGGTTCTGTGCCCTTATAACCTGAACATAACTTTCTGCTTCTGAACTCTGATTGCAGCTTACACATAGCTACAACTGATTCACCCACCTGCATTCAACGAATCTCATGGTTAAGAGAATCTTAATTCTCAGAATACAAGTTAAAAGGGACTAGGCTACCTTCACTAAAATACCTAAAATAAAGCAACAAAAGGATCAAATTAGAGAAATATGAACGTTGCAACATGTATACAGATAGGAAGGAGGGGAGTGAAATGAAGTAAACACTAGGATTAACAATTAGAGAGTAACAAGAGATAGTATCAAGTCACAATAGTAGAATATGCAGCATCACACCAGAATATTCCCTTGTAACTACTTTATGTTGAGTAGACGGGAACCTACAGTAGGGTATTAGTTTAAATAGCCCATAACAGGATATGGTGTATTGTGTATGTGAAGTTTTGAGCTAATAACACAATTCTCTCTGTTCTTCTCTCTATCTCTTCTCTCTATTCTTTCTATATATTCCTAATTCTTCTTAATTCTCATTCATAAAACCCTAGATTATATCTTAACAATTGGTATTAGAGGAGTTGATTCTCACAATGACTCATAAACACGATTATTGGATGAGCTGAGAACAAAGCTATCTATAATGATTAACGCTAGCATAGGGTCTGAGTGGCGACAAGCAGCCCATCGCGAGGCCATAGAAAACCGATGGCAAGCCAAGGAGGATTCTCGAGATGCAACGTTGGGAGAAATCAAAGCAATGATACTAATGTTGACTGTTCAAAGAGTCAAATCTCCACTGAGATTGTTGACGATTCCTCAGACTTGCCAAGAGCTACCTTTGGGAGCCAATGCCATTCAAGACGAAGGTATGGATACCTTGGTTGGAAATACTCACAATCAAGACAGATAATGTAGTGGTGATGGATAATGGGTCAATTATGGTTGACAATACTAAGATGGACTTTCCAAAGTTCAAAGCTGATTGAATTGAAGGGTCGTTAATGAAGGTATCCATACCAGCTAGGAGGGTTAGAGTAGTGGGAGGTAACTTGGAAGGGAAGGCCCCACTTTGGCACGGGGGAATGGTGAAGGCTAGGTAGCAGAGTTGTTTACAGACTAGTAGTATGAACAGGCATTGAAGATGATAATAAACCCTTATGGAATAAAAACTCAGCTGATTGTGAACCTTCAGGTACCATCTTATTCAATGTTTGTTCAATTACTCTTTTACCTGCAAATGCAATATAGGCGTTAGGTTCAACAATAATGATGCCTACAAAGACCCACTCTTCGATTTGAGAAATCTGAAGCAAGATGGTTCACTACAAGATTATCTAGATCAGTTTGATGAGTTATTCCCTAAAGCAGATGTATTTGAAAACTAGACACAGTATTTTCCTATCCGGCCTGCAGGTTGAGCTGCAAATGACTGTGATGGTGTTTAAACTCCAAAGCTTGCCGTGATTGAGGCTTATGCCCTTGCTAGATTACAAGAACTAGCCTTGCAATCTATTCACAAAAAGCCACACCCAAAACAACCCCTCACCAATCTCAACTTAGCCTACCACCTACGCTCACCACAAAAACCAAACCTAAACTCCAACTAGAATACTACTTATAGCCTACGAAAAATTGTTCATTGTTTGGTATTTCTTACATTAGTTAATCCATCTCCTCCAAAAACTTATATTTTGTCACACCATTTAAAATCCACTCGAGGAGCAAAGACACTAATGTCATCAATAATTTTTTTTCCGAACACCAGTCTTAAAGAGATGATTCTATCCCCTCTTCTCTTTACTTCGACTAGCTTGTCCTTACAACACTCTACGATAATGCCCACTCCATTTCTATTCTTCTGTACTCCACAATAACAAATCTTATACAGTTGTGGACTCATTTGTAGGTAAAACCTACAATAGCCGTGGTCAATAATTAGAGTTTAAAATTGCCTTCAACTATTCTATTTTGATAGCAGATTTATATTATTTAATTTTCAATTAGACATTTCCTTGGTAGTTTAGGTTTCCTTATTTAACTAAAGTACTATTTAAAGGACTCAGAATTTAATAAGAAGGGAAGTTGTATTTTCTAAAAATCAAAGATTTGGTTCTCTCTATCAAGTTCCAAAAGTTTTCAAGTTCCCTTTTGAAGAGCTTGAGCTATCTTGCAACCATAGGTAGGGGAAAAAGGACAAGGGAATCGAAATAGATTTTCCTATCAATCGTCTTGTGACTTGAACCTACGCTTGTTATCTTAACAATTTGGTATCATAGCCAAACATCATGGATGATCATCACACAAACAAAAGCTGCTATACAGGCACTTCTACAACTTTTGCGTGGAAAATCAAGCAAGCTGAAACGACAAGGGATTGTGATTTTGATCTGGGAGGATAAATGCATGTGTAATCCAAAGAGCTTGAGGGTCTAGTGAGAAGGGAGTAATGTTATGAACGTTCTAAAGATTCCTAATTAGTGCATGATTCCTTTTAGTTAGCTATTTTCCTTATTAGTGTAGGATTCCTTTTTGTTAGCTAGTTTCCATATTATTTAGGATTCCTAATCATGTAACTATTCTAGTCCTATTTAAGGGGGAAACTAATTAATAAAATGGAGGTCAGAATTTCAATAAAAACTAGAGATGTAGGGACTCTTTCTAATGAGTCTTGAGGTGGGAACTCCCTCCGATGAGTTTTGAGTGGGATGCTCTCTCCAACGAGGTCCAAGGTTTTCAAGTTCCCTTTGATGAGTTTGTGTTATCTAATATCTAGGAATGATAAAAACAATGGTGGCAATCTATAACACAGACCCATGATGCGATCCTAATCAGGGGTTCATAACACATACCTTGAATTACAAATTTCCTTAGCTTTATTTCCACCACTTAGTTTCTTGCAAACAAGCTATACCTACCTTTCTCCTTTTTCAGAGCATTTGCTTGCTTTATAGACTTCCCTGTCAAGATACCAGTGTTCCAACTCCCTATCCTCAATTGACTTACTTGGACTAGCTTCTTTGGCCACACCTATCCATGATGTAGTAGCCCTTTCTTATCTAGCGCCCCATCCAAGTGAGAATGTGGCGGGACTAGCTTCTTTACCCATACCCATCAAAGGCATAGGAACCCTTGCATCAAGAAGAACATATTCAAGGTATTGAGCCAAGCTTAAGATAAAAAATTCAAGCTATAAATCAAGCTTAAGATCAAAATTCAAACTCGACTTAGGCTCAATAAATCAAATGATATTTTTTAGGGACTTCACAATCATTTTCCTATTAAGTAAGCTCATGAGCTAGCATGGTAAGCCAGGTTACAAGCTGATGAGCCAAACTCAAATTTGGCTTGATTAGCATTTCAAGTGAGTTTGGACAAGATTTTTCCTAATCAAACCTCAAGTAGCTCACAGCGACTTTACTTGTGTAAAGCCCCAATCAAGTATAATCTGACATTGGTTACAAGTGACAATTACATTTAATGCATTTGAGTGTTGAGGGCTAGCCACTGACGTGGCTATTTCTAATTATTTTTCAAGTAAGCCTCCTCACGAACCCAAACTTAAGCCCTTACACTCTAACCCATTCATCCTAAACCCTAAACCCAAAAAAAAAAAAAACTAAAAGTTAATTATAGATGCAACAAGGATTATACAGCAATTTATAATATAAGAAAACACTACTCCAAGACGTTGACACAAAATGTATAATGATTGTAATGGTCAAACGAAGTTAAAATAGAGGAACTATCAAATTTATTTCATAATACTAGTACTAAATTCAACATAATACAACAACAAGCCTTACTCAACATTATGAAGGATCTAAATCATAATTCATGCAAAGAAATTCAAATCTACCTCATCAACTTGTGGTGTAAGTACTTCTAGCGACTGTCGAAGTGATGAATTCAACCTTTCTTTTTTGTAATTTGAAAAACCAACTCCTACACTATTGTTGAATAAAGAATTTGCCTTTGCTTTGGTTTGGATATCCTCAATATATCTAGTGGTAAGAGATGAGGAATCCTCATTTTGGGAGAGCAACTCCTTAACTTCACAAGCATAGAAAGTAAAATGATCCGGTCCTACTTTACTCATGTCGGTTGAAGTAATCAATTCTCTTGAATCCTTTGACATAATAACAGATGTACTATACTGCAAATGAAAATTGCATTAAATTAGTGGGATTTCAAGAATATGGCACAATAATCTAGTTTGCTAAGGGAATAAATTTATTGATTAGGCAAAGTAAGAATGGCAAAAAGAAACCTAAAAATTTATTACCACACAACTCCCAAACCAATCAAACATCCACTATCACTATGCGTGATTCTAGGCAAAGAAAGGGTATGCAAAGGTGAGTGGGATGTACACCATGAACTCTGTTTAAGAAGTGATTAGTGAGGGAATGGAAAAATTAAAGAATAGGTAAGGCTGATCCTCCCTTACCCAATTATCCCTACCCCACCTCAATTCAGAGTATTATGTGAGTGCTTTAGTTAATTAACTCTTCACTTTCCTTTCTTCACCCTTCCAATTAAATTAATCCTTCCAAACATATGTATCTTTTATCATACCTCCTTATCCTCCATTATCTTTCTAATAATTATCTTTTTATCACCACATCTAAGAAAATTATATAAGTCATCATCCAATTAAAACAAATACTACCTCCATTTCATTACAATAGAAACTTGTACTATTCATCCCCACTTTTCCTTATGATTTTCTTCTCATTTTAAGCACAAGTCACTTCCACAAGATAAAAAGAGTGGGTCCCACATGTACTAAAAGACAATCCACTTCCACTAAATGACAATAGGCAATTTGGTCCACTTTCTACCCAAAATATCAACATTCCCTATTATTTTGACACCCATTTGTGCTAAAGACTAAAGTCCCTATTTCATTGAAACAAAGGTAGTACCATATTTGGTGGTATCCATCCTTGGTCCAATCATAAATATTTGAGCACGTAACCATTTTCTCATTCTCTATGTTTACAATAAACATACTCATAGCAAAAATAAATCCATATGTGATCAAGCAAACCAAAATCAAATGCTCATCTAGCATGAGTAAGATACAATACCACTTTAAATTAAATAATTAGGTAAAGTTTTTGAATGGATGTTTTATAGCCATTAAAAGTTCCGTAAGTCATAACCTAAGTGAAACTACAGATTTATCATGTGTAAATGGGTGCTAACACTAAAGTTAATACCTTACATGATTTTGTGGCTCAATTAAGCATCTTGCAACCAAAACATATGCTTAAGCCTAGGCTAATTCCTCAAACACAATATCTGTTATGGACATTGGATTGCTTAGGCTCCCACAAGCTTCAAATTTGCAAATGTAATACATTACTAATGGACACAAGTTGTCACTAAAAACCTACATCTTTGTATATTAGTGGGATTATAGCTAAGAATAGAATAAAATGAAGACAAAAGATTTATATGGCAGCTCAATACACATGAACAAAGTTAAATTAAATTTGTTTGTCACCCAAGCCAAGCTTGATAAACAATTAACAAAGAGCAAAGTAAAATTAAGGAAAGCTTATGAAATCAAAGAATTCAAACAACAATAACAAGAATAATAAGCCTTAGTCCCAAACAAGTTAGTAAGGCTGTAAACGAATCGAATTGAGTCGAACAGTTATGGGTTCGGTTCGGCTTGTTTAAATTTTTGTTAGGTTCGAGTTCGAGTAAAATTCAAACCTTAATATTTGGCTCGAGTTTGGCTCATTAGATATTTGTTAGGTTCGTGAACATGTTCGATAGCTCGATTCGTGAGCTCAATTTGTTAGTTAATTAATTACTAGGATGCTTAGAAAGTAAAACCATATTACAAATTCAAAACTCAAATTCATAAAATTTGTATAAATCTAAAACTTGTTTCAATTCTTTAGCCACCAAATCTCAGCAACCAAAACTAATTCCTGCCTGCCTATTAACTGATTTGAATCATGAAGTAATTAAACAAGCAAAATTGAAATATCTTCTCAATAAAATAATAATATATTATGATTGGATTACATAATTCCACAGGACTTGGCCAATAAATTGTAAAACTACAATTTTTTTCTGTTCAAATTTCTCAGAAACCAAACACTAAGATTTGAGCTAAAATATCAACACAATAGCACTAACAAATCAACAAAATGCAGTAAATAAAAGGAAATCATACTACAATTGCCTAGAATTTGTTCACAATTATACAAAATACTATCTTAATTTAATCCAAATGGCATGAGTTACAAACTCAAGAATCTTTACCTGGAAAAAAGAAAAAAAAAAGGCATTTTATCTATTATATCATATTTCCCTTAAATATCTCTCTGCAAATCATATTTTCTACTTATATAATCAAAAAAAGATTGCTAGGATCTAAAATAAATGAAAACCATATACCAAATTAAAAGAAAAAATAATAAAAACCTTGGTTGGTACTATAATCGAACCAAAAGATGGAACAGGCCGCCGGGTTGATTTGAGGTGGCTGGAATTGTTTGTTTGGCCATATAAACAGAGGCAACGATTGTGATTATGGGAGGAGCTTCATCGATCATGGAGGGAGAAAGGAAAGTAAGAGAGAAAAAGGGTATTTCGGGTGAGAACAAAGCTTAGTCAGCTGGTTGTGGGCGGTGAAGCAGCGACAATGACTGCTGGTCGGAGGTGAAGCGAGTGGTTGGTGGTGAAGCTGCTGGTTGGAGCAGGAGGTGAAGGTCGAAGGGTGTGAGAGAGAGAGATAAGATTGAGAGAGCGGTTGTGTTGTGTGTGTTAGAGTTAGAGATGTGAGTGTGTTAGGGTTAGGTTAGGTTATTATGACCGAGTGTATTTTTTTTTTTTAATTTAAATAAAACGACGTCGTTTTGTGACACGTTAACGAACTCTCTATTCTGGCTTGAGTTAATTTAATATTCGAGCTTGAAAGCACGGCTCGAATTCGATTCGTTTAAATCGAACTCGAATCAAATCGAACTTTTTTCGAATCGAGCCACGAAAGTCTCACGAACAGTTTGGCTCATTTACAACCCAACTGGGATTGGGACCTTCTATTTGTTAACCTCAACAATATAAAATAAATGAGTAACAACAACAACAATAATAATAATAAAATACCCGACTGCAAATGTTCCATGACATGAATTTTACACCTCCATTGTAGTATACTATAAACTAAATCCTCATCAATGTGTCCTTAAATCTATAGCTATAACTTCAACCCAAACAGTTTTAGGTCTTCCTCCATCCCTCTTAATCCCCTCGAACACTAATGTCTCACTCTTATGGATTGTTGCATGTGAACGTCTTGTAAGACGTGTCCATACCATTTAAGACTTAATTCTCACCTTCTCTCTAACTTCTGCTAAATAAACATTTTGTCTAATATGTTCATTTTTAATATTGGCCAACTTTTTATAATCACATCCATCTTAACATGCACGTGGTGCCTCGACCAAATTCGCCATCAACATATGACACGCTCAAAGTATCAGTAGTTCTCTTCAGAACAAAAATACCCAAACAGAAGAATAATGATCAATTAATCGCCCCAACCCAACAAGACTCGGCATGTCCATCATAAAGCAAACACAAGCAGTGTTAACATTACATGCGATTAATGTAATCACGCCGAACACAAATTCTTTATTTTGAAATCAATAAATTAGAATTTTACAATTCATTTCTAAATAAATTATTAATGAAATTTGATTTGAAAATGAATTCAATTTATTGAAATAACTAAATTAAAATTTGAATTCAATTTCTTTTATTCCAAATATGATTGAGTGGATTTCCAAATGAATGACAAATATCCAAAGTCACCGCAATAAAAATTCGAACCTGTTATTGACCTGTTGGTCTTGAATAATGATCAGCTATGGATCGGAGCTCAAAAACGGCTCCGGAAGGCGAGGCAGTGGATGACGGTTCGAGCTTGGATAGGCGAACAGCGATTTTGAGGAGGCGAACGGAACTAGAAATTTCAACTAATTGCTGTTGCAAATGGCAGTGTCGAATGGCCTGAAACACGAAGGAGAGGCTATACGGCGGTGACTGTTTCGGGAATTCTCAGTTTAGGGTTATAAGGGTTTTGAAATCATTATTTGCTTCTCCCTCCAATTTATATTAGAAAAAGTTACATATTTATCTCTGAATTTTAATTTATTATATTAACTCCCTTCACAAAATGTACATACTTTTTTCGTTTTGACGGGGTTGCATAGACATGGACAAAGGCCGGTTTGGCCATTTGGTCCGCCGGTTTCGGCCCGGTCCGTTGTCAAATTAGAATCGTTCGAACTGTAACCGGAATCGTTAGCGGACGGACCAGTTAAGATTCAAATTATTTTCGAACCGTGAACCGTATTGAACCGGAACCGTTGACGAACTGTACGAATTGTACATTCCAATCGCTGATTAACTTTTTTTTTATTTTTTTAAATAAAAAAAAATAAAATAACTGGCTGAACCGCCAGTTAACTGACGGTTCAACGGGCCGGTTCAGGTTCACTCCCCCTCAACCTGTGGCTCGGCGTGCCGAGGTCCGGAACCAGCCTGTGGCCACCTCAAAGGTTGTAAAATATAGAGATTTTTCTATCAAATTAGGATAATTTTCTCATTCCCTTTTAGTGAATTAGAAGGTTTAGGGTGTGCATTATTTTATCTATACACGTCAGACTAACGCAACAGTTGTTATAAAAGAAGTAAAGCGCTTTTTTTGCCAACAAAAAATAGTCTTTCCACGGAATTGAGCTTGGAATAATCGACAGACACACCACAACTTCTTATAGTATATAATATGAATGCAATTTGTTTGAACATGTAACCAGCTTATTAGAATAAACTTTTGTTGAGTTTATATTATGTTTTCATGAAATGGTGTTCTATCATGTTTTAATGAAATGGTGAAAACGGGTTAAGAAATGAACTCTTAAATATGAAATGGTGCATATGGTTCAGTGTGCATCTAAAATGAGGAAATGGGTGGTAATAATTTTACAAAAATATGTCCAACTCTAGAAATTGATATTGTGTCAAAAGGTGAAAAATGGAATTTTCAGCTTCCCAAATCTTCGCTTCAAAAAATTGAAATCAAAATTGTAACATTAGTATCCAACCAAATTTATCTGAATAGACCAACCAATAACTTCTTCTTGAACCTCGCTAAAAAAAACCTTCCAAAACCACAATTGTAAACTGCCCCAGTAATCCCAGCTGACACCCCTCACCCACATAAATAACAACTAGAAAAAAGGCAAAAGTTAAGAAATCCCCACATCTGTAAGTATAGAAAGTAAGAGAGATAGGGGAGAAGGATACAGTTGATGATGATGAGACAGCTTAAATTAATTAATTCTGTTTGCTTTGATTTATTTATTTTATTTAATTTATGTTTTTACTTTTTAAATAACAATTATTCATAATGTGGATGTTCAGTTTGGATCTTGTTTAATATGCATGTTCAAATATTTAGAAAAGTAATAGAGCAAATAAAGATGCATAAAATAAAAGTTGCATCATTTATATAAAAATGGCTAATATCCAAAAATATTGTCAATTTACAATTGCAAAATTAGGCCTTGTGAAAAAAGGGTGCATATAGTAAAAAATGCACCATTTAAGCTAAACATTGATTTTTAGCGATGCTATTTTCTTTCCTAAGCAGAGGCTTAATTATCTTGGAACGAGTCTTTGTTTCTCCTCTCTAAATTCACTTGTGAACCATTGATGGAATGAGTTTTTGTTTCTCATCTCTAAATCCACTTGTGAACCATTGATGAAGTGCACACCCAACTCAGTAGCAACAATCTAACTAATTGCCTTCCAAATAAAGAAATGACATTTATAGCAATTTCATCTACATGATTCTTTTTCCTTCCCATTGTTTCAATTTTGGGTTCTGAATTTGAATTCTCACATTTCTTTTTGATCATGATCCTAAAATAAGATGCCTAGATATGGAGAACTTGGTCATAATTTCAGAGATTATTTGATGGCTGCGTCAACCTTCTATAAGTTTATGGATTACAAATGCTTGCACTAGAGTTATAGTTATCAATGAAATATTTTTCGTTTTCTTCATCTCACAACTCGGATTGCATCATCTTCAACTTATTCTGCATTCATTTTATGTGTTTCAATAGGCATATTTATGTTTTGATTTCTATCTATGTGTTAAAAAGTTTTTGCTATTTTAAATTTACCATTTAAAAAAAAAAAAAATTCAAACATTTCTGATTTGGTTGTGGATGACGGCTCGGCTAGCGCTCAACGGTGATGGCGATGAACCCACTAAAGATAGCAGTGGCCTTCAACCTCCACCTGCGGTTTATTTTATTTTTTTAATTTGATAGTCGGATTTGAATTTGTTTTCTTATGATTTTAGGTTTCCATTCTAATTTATGATTGAAATTTGTGATATTCTTCATATTTTTGGTCTAATAGTGAGAAATGATGGTCAAAGCGAAGATGGTGGTAAGCAACATTAGTGGTGGTTTTGAAGATGGAAGGTGGTTGTGGTGGAGGGGTGTTTTAGGAAAAAAATGAATTCTCTTTCTTTTAAATTTGAACATAGGTATAAACTAACAGAATATATCCAAAAAAATAGACAAAATGTTGAAATAGTATGACATAGCCAAATGGTAATAGCAATTTTGTAAAAATTGAGTGCTAAAATTATAATATTGACCAAAATTAAGTGATAAAATCGTAATTTTACCTATTATTAGTAATATTCAAGAATAATCTAGTTAACCAAGTAAGTGTATCATGCTTAAACCAACTTGTCCATATTTAATTCAAATGAATTAATATTACTTCATAGATAGACATAAATTTGAACTAAAACAAAGTGATATATCTATATATAAAAAAAATAATTATTTATAGGTTATTAAAATTTTACGTAATATGCTCTGAGATATTTCGATTTTAAAAATTGTATAAATAAATCCATAAGATTTTGAAAATTGTGCAAATAGGTCTTTCCGTCTACAATAACTGTTAATTGACTGTTATCTTTATATAAAATGACAATATTACCTTTTGTATTTTTTTTAATTTTAGGTTCTTAAATTTTACATTAATATACTATCAGGTCATTAGTAATTTTTTATGTATAATAATAATAATAATAATAATAATAATAATAATAATAATAATAATAATAATAATAATAATAATAATAATAATAATAATAATAATAATAATAATAATAATAATAATAATAATAATAATAATATTATTATTATTATTATTATT
>CANUEY010250484.1:0-12207 GCA_948099555.1 Croton setiger
TTCTAACCTTCAGACTTGTCTAGGATGATAAAAAAATAAATATGTAATTATTTAATAAAATCTTAATTGAAAGAATAGATAATTGCTATAGTCATAAAAGGTGAATGGTTGTGCTTTACACAATAAAATTTTATCACATCAATTTAATGCAATAAAGATGTTTGGTGCAGTTGGTTAACATGCATACTTTCTTGTTAAAGATTGCTGGTTTGAGCCTTGGTGTTGTTATTTTTCATAATTATAGTAAGTGGGCCCCACAGGTTTGATTTAATAATTAGAATGGTTCGATTCAAATAAACCAAAGGGTAGATTTGTCATTTTGAAAAAAAAAACGTTGACTTTGACTGTTGACTAACGGTCAAAGTGGACGGTAGGACCTCAGAGTACAATTTCCAAAAGTTAGGGACTATTTGATACAATTTTAGAAATAGAGGGACCTTCGAGTCTATTAGGCCAAACCTCAGGGACCCAATAGTAATTACCCCTTTTTTTTTTTTATAAGTCCAAATCTTCTTCACAGCTTCTTTAGGAAAGAGCCTTGTTTCCTGCAAAAAGGGTTAGGAGAAGATATATGCAATGGTAACCCACACTTAACTTTAGTTAAATTGTTCCCTAGTGGAGTCGCCAGATTGTGAACCCTTACCGGAGCCGGTTGCCCCTCCGAGCCGCCAGACTGATCCGCGAGGGAAGTCGGTTGACCAGGGATGTTCACTCGGGGTGAAAAAAAATGTGTGTGTAGATTCGCCACTTAATTTATTTTGTTAAAGGGGAAAAATTAAGAAAGAACCCCTTAGTGACTCCGTTTTGCGATTAACTTATTTCTAGGTTAATCGCCCCAATGAATGAAAAACACTAGTCTTCGAAATCGAGGTGGATTCGGAGGTTATGTCATGCATTCATAGCAAATGTTTCTTCCCCTAAATGTATATTATGCAGGCATGATGATTTGGACGAAATGATCGGGAGTGGGGAGACCTACTATTCGAGGTTATATCTCGAATATGCCTACATACTCTCTTTTGAATGAGAGATCAAGGTCAATGTAGTTCCAACTTGCCTATTTAAAGGCGATGAAGGGGATGTATGCATGTATGCATGCTATGAGTGTGTGAGAAGTGAATTTAGGTGTAGGGGCCAAAAAGGGAGTTTATCGACATCCGTGGTCGAAATGTAGGCCTAGTAGCCGAATAGGAGTTTATCGACGTCCATAGTCGAAATATAGGCCTTGTGGCCGAGTAGGAGTTTATCAACATCCGTGGTAAAAAATGGAGTTTATGGACGTCCATGGTCGAAAATTGTGAAATTTAGGCCTAGTGGCCGAAAAAGGAGTTTTATGACTTCCGTGGTCAAAAAATGTGATTTTGTTGGTCTAGTGACCGAAAAAGGAGTTTTATGACTTCCGAGGTCAAAAATGTGTTTTGATTGGATTTCCACTGGGGAATATTGGTTTTTAGGTCTTTTGGCCAAGAAGCGTGTTTCGGCTGGGAAAAAAGAGATTTGTTAGGCCTTGAGGCCAAAATGTGATTTTTAGTATGGCGCAGCGGCCAAAAGTGTGTTTGTTTTAGGCATTGTTAGCCAAAAAGGTGATTTAGCGGCACTGTGGCCGAAAGACTTAATTTTGGTGGCGCGGCGGCCAAAATAAGTGATTATGTCGGCATATTTTGCCAAAACGTGTATGCATGAGATGCAAATATCATGTATACATGATGCAGGATGCAATATGAGAGAATTAAATCAAACAGAAAGAGTTTCGGAGTATACCTGTGGTAGTTGACGTCAGCTCCTTAGCTTCAGCTTGATTTGGACTTATTTTATGTGATTAATGTATGCAAATTCAAGTTATCAAAGAGATGCAATGCAGAAAGAAGTAATGAATTGCCTTTGAAATGAAGAATCACCGTAGGTAAGAAGGGAGAAGAGAGCGGCTGTCAACACAGCTCATGGTGTGAAGAAAATGAAGGTTTTGGGGGGTATTTATAGGTGAAACTCGGCCAAAAAGTCAACAGAGGGTGCCCGGGCTGCTGTCGAGGGCGGCCGGAGTTGCCTTGGAGGGCGGCCTGGGCTGCCTCCAGAGGGCGGCCTGGGCTGCCTTGGAAGGCGGCCTGCGCTGCCTTGGAGGGCAGCCAGAGGCGCCTTCCTTGGGCGGCTAGGGCTGCCTTGGAGCGCGGCCAGGGGCGCCTTCCTTGGGCGGCCAGGGCTGCATTTCCTCCGCAACTCGCTCGTTTTTCGTTCCGGAGTTTTTTCGGGACGTTTCGGGACTCTGATGGCTATTCCGATGGCATTTCTGTGACCCTCGTAAAATCCCAGATATTTCAAATACCATAAAGGCATACTTCCGGTGTTGTTTTAAGAAAATGTCTGGTCCGGCGCGACTGTTCGCGGTGTGCGGAAAGTCATTTTCCGGGCCTCAAAATTCGAATATTCACAAGTCACAATTTTAATATATGCTTCCCTAAGTTTCCAGTTTAATATTCCATTATACATTTTAACACTTGGTTATATATACTCCATATATATCCCAAAATATATGGCTGTTCTTTATCAAATCCTATATGAAAATCATTAAACCCAAACACAAATAAAATAAATAAATAAATAAAAAAGATGAAGATGATGAAAATCGATTGTCTTTAACAACTTGGAATAAAAAGAAACCATAGATGATTCAAAACGATCTTTTTGCATCATCCATCATGGTTGTCACAGATTTGCTATTTCTTTGCATTTCCTTTGTTTTTTGAAGGTTAAATATGAAGATGGTGGTTTCTTTTAAAAAAAAAAAATAAGATGGTGGTGTGGCCCACGAGAGAGAGTAGAGATTGCAAATCAACTGTTTGATTTTTTTATTTTTTATTTATTTATTTATTTTGAAAATAATTGTTTTTTTATTGTTTCTGCCACTAACGAAATCCACCAATCTAATCGTTTAACTTTTTAATCTAAAAAATGTTGCTAACTTTTTATTAAATTAATTGAAAGGGTAAAACTGTATTTTTAACTTTAAATATACTATTTACTACAAGACTATGTGCCATTTATTTTTTTAATCATTCAAAAAATTGTTATTTCTTTACATTTTCCTGTTGAAAATGTACATTTATAATTTATTGTTGCAAAACGTTATACCTCCCATGCTTTATCATGGGATGTACACTAATTCACATCTCCAATAAAATTTCTATTCCATGACAAGTAGGACGGATCACCTATAGGCCTGCAACAACATCAAACTCATTAAAAAAAAGTATATATTTTAAAAATATGCAGAAATGAAGTGAAAAGAAATTATCTAAACTAGTGAAATAGTCAATAAATATTAATAATTGCTAGTTAATTATTGGCTTGAGTTAATTATGTGTGATCACATGTATAGGCAAAATAGTTTGCAGCAAAATATTAAAAAATATTTTTAAGTGTAATATTGTGTAAGAAAAGGAAAGGGTGATCCTTTATTTAGTTAGAAAATGTATGGCATTGTTTGGCTTTCATGCTTTTAGCTAAAAAAAGCACATATCTAAAAGTATATATCATTTTGTTGTTTCTACAGAAAGGATTTAAAAGCTTAAAAAAAAGACAAACTAGTAAATGATTGACTTATAAAGTTAAATTACCAGCTTAGTTTGTAACATATCTCACCTGGGCTTGATAACATATACAACTATAAAGCTTATTGCCATGAATAAGCAAAATCCACCAATAGTAAGATAAGCTCTCCCAAGAAAGTCATTTTTGCCTCCCATCCAACTTGTAGTTGAAAGAATAAGCTTCTTTTCTCCTCCAAACCTATATGTATTATAATTATTTTGTATAGTCACTGTAATTATATCATTAGGTTCGAGATCCACTTCTATGCTTCCATATAGCTTCCTAAACGTTGATAATGCAGCTGTTCGCATCCAAACAATAAGATCCACTTGTTCACTCAACTTTTCATGCAAAACCAATAACAATTCATTAGAAAAAAGAAAATGCTCACCCCCATATTTAAAATTTAATTAAAGTGTGTTCAGCAAATTTAAAAATAAATAAATATATTTTAGAATCAAAATACTAAAAACTACTCTAAAAATTATTGCCGAACACATACTTAAACTTACGTAATCAAACGCTTACAGGTATACTTGAATTAAGTTTTGCACCTCCAATTAACTCTCCCGACTGGAAATTTTTGGGGTAAACATCAGATCCAAATTTAAAATCTTGATCACTTTTCCATGCTATATTCTTTTTGTTGACATCTAAAACCTTATTTTGATGTGAAAACCCATAGGTGTCATTGAATAAGCTCCATGCAATAAGGCCACAGGGAACAATTGGTGCTTTATTTGAAGTGACAGAATTTGGCTGACAATTAATTGTGTCTCTCTCACTTTCTTTATGCCGTAATTGTTTGTCACTTCGACTTTTAACATAACTGAATAAAAAATTAAAACAACATTCATGAAATTTGACCAAATAATATGAATCATGGATATCGAAATCTCAGTTCAATTCCCACTAGTAGGGTAGAGGAGAATTTTAATAAAAAAAAAAAAAAAGAAACTACTTAATTATTAAATTACCGTCGGTGATTCTGGTAGAAATTATTAAGCTCGTAATAGATAAAAACTGGACTTTTCATTTGCCTTGAAACCTTAAAAACAAAAAATACTAAGATAAATAAATTTTGGTTTGTATACAAAATTAGAACAAATATATTAAATTTAAGAGAAAATGGAAAAAAAAAAAAAAGGGACTAACAGTTAATTTCCTAGTGCAGGTCTTGTTAGTTTCAATACTATGAATGTATTGAAGGCTATCATTTGAATGATTAGGAGGAATGCAATCTTTGTCATAACGATCTACAATTTCCACCACCTAATTATTAGAAAGAAAATAAATAAATTATACGAGATTGTAAATTAGTTACAAATAAAATTAAAGTAAATTACATGTTCTGATGCAAATAAGGTTGCTAGACCAATTGGTACGAAGATAATCCCAACGAAAGCAAATATTATAATTATCTGAGATAAACATAAAGAAAATTTAGAAAAGAAAAACATTAATATTATCAGATAATTATATATGTATATATATATATATATATATAATTAGCTGTATACCCATCCAGGATTTAGAATCAGTTTGTGAGCAGGAAGTTCTTGCTGTGTGAATTGAGAATCTGCAATAATAAAAATATCTTTGATCAAATACAAAACAATGTCAAATTTAAAATAATTATAAACATAAATAACAATAATTCTGAAAATATATAGAGAAATGAACATGTAGGCCTTTGAGAATTTCTTCTAGTAGAAGAGGATTCAACCACATCATTGCCCGAACTCATATTCTCCAGTTCTGATTTTGTTTATGAAATGAAAATCCCCTTCAGCTATTTTCTCTAGATTTTATTTTATAGATTATGGAATATAAGATAATTCAAAGTGTTGCTACCGAAACAATCGGTTAGTCAATATTTAATTGCTTAAATTTCGTCAAGAGTTATATCATTTAAAAAAACAAAAATTAACAAGTTATATTATTATCAGCTTTTGGAGTTTTTTCATGGTATGAATTGTCAAAGGAGAAAGAGGGACTGATGCTAGTGTGGCTCTTAATTCTTAAAGGGGTAATTTTTATCCCATTGCCCCGAAACTTTGGTCCAACTTATATTTTGATGATGATGTACTAAAATTGGTTCCATTTATTTTATGTAATTTTTTTAAAGATGCATCCATTCAGAGGACTATTATTAAAATTCTTTGTAATTTGTATTGATTTAGATCAATGAGTTTTTGTTTCTAAATTCAGCCTGATTTATATCACACAATAAAAGAAAACAAATATAGAGTCGATTGAAGGTGAAATGTAAGAAAAACTTTTTCCAATTTATAATGAATGAATTAGGTTTTTAGAATAAATTTTTAATCAAGCTCATTTACAATCAATTGTTAATGTATTAAATGTTTTTAAAACAACTATTTTAATTTCAAATCCATGTTTTCTTTTCAAATATCACAAATGAATTACAAAAAAATTTCGGCAAAAAGGGGCTAAACTAAAAAATGTGGGTTGAACCAGGTGGAAACAAACATTTCAGAGAAGCAATTTCCATTGCTGAAGAAGTGTCGAGTTTTTATTTAATGTAATAAAACAAAATAATATTGATTGGTCCAAAATGTTCTTAAAATAAAATGCATATAAATTAATTTTTTTTTTATTAACCCTCGCGAGATGTCCATATCTATATACATTTTACGTAATTACACAATTTATTTTACACAAGAGATCAATTAAAATAATAAAAAATTATTAAATTTCATTGTAATGCAAATTGCTTATTTTATTACATAATAATTGACGCTCTTAAAATTACAATTAAAATTTAGAAAGAAAAAGGAGAAGATGGCATAGGATTGCCATTGGAGTTTATTCAGCCTTGTCACATATTTAAGCTCCAAATAACCTGTAAAGTTGATTAAGGCTAATTTAATTAATTGTCTTGGTTAAAAAACTAAGCAATTTGTGATTCTGCTCTTACCTTTGCAATCGAGACTGGCTCGGAGTGCGTCTAGTGCTGCAATTTCATATGTATTAGATTCCGTTTTGCAAAATATAAGCCTTCAAATGAAAGACATAAATTGGTTTTTAAATGAAACAAGTAACTTGTTACTTGCCTTGAGGGTGTTTTGGTAACAGTGTGTTGTTCAGTTTGCTGCTGCTGCTGAGTAGCTTCTTCAGTTGGCATTGGCACATTTTTCACCTGAAATAAAGTGTTTATTGGTAATACTTTTTGTTGCTTTACTTTTAGTTTCAACTTGCATTATTACAGGAATAACAGCAATACCAGTTTCCTGAATTGGAGATTGTACAACATTTGGACATATCTTTGTTTTGCCAATTTCTGTTCCTTATTCAAATTCCTCCAGAAAGTGTACATGGAACCCATGTTTAATACCTTATTTGCATATATCTTCCAAGTGTAGCTACAAAATCAAATCCAAAAATGGTTGAAAATTTTATCATACCCTGAAATTGCAAGAATTAAAGAAATGATCAAATAACTTACCATTCATTTATGCGTTTCAGTCCTCCTTCTGAAAACTCAGTCCAGTACCCAGAGTTAGCTTTGCATTTCTCAAAGAAGTCAGCAATTTTATTACTCGAGTCATCCCCATTATTTGGATCAATAAGGAATCCTGAAACTCTATCAATAATTATTTCAGCCGGACCCCCTTGATTGGTTGCGAAAGTTGGCAAGCCAGAGTTCATGGCCTCAATCACAGTAAGTCCAAACGCCTCATAAAGAGCTGGTTGCACAAAAGCTCCCTTTGTATCTGCAATGCATCGGTAAAGTTCCCCGTTTCGCTGCCTGTCCGTTTGTGCTGCTATCCATCTGAACTGACCCCTGAGTTGGTACTTTTCTATCAAAGAATGCATTTTCTTGATTTCCGACATTTCTTCCCTGTCTTTCGATTTTGAAGGATCAAAGAAAGCCCCCACAATTACCAAATTCACCAAGTTTCGCAGCCTCTTGTTCTTCCCGTACCATTCAGTTAGTCCTGTTAGGTTCTTTACGACATCAAGCCTTGCCATTGAAAAGATTATAGGCTTCCTCTTGTCTGCCAAATATCCACTGTACTTTTCGAAAATATAATCAAAATTATGTCACAAAATTTCGAACGTAGGGAAGCCAAATGTAAAACTTACATGTGTTCTTCATTCTCATCTTTACTGTACAGCAATTCATCAATGGCAGGATGGAACTGTGTCAATCTTCTCTGCTTCTCAGTGTTGGGGAAGTAGACAGATTGGTCAGCTCCAGGCGCAGCAATGTTGAATTTCGGATCAAACACATTGATGCCAGAAACAATTCTGCAGAGCCCTGGAAGTGTGAAACAAGTATGGGCTTCATATTGTCCTGGTCTGTCCTTGCTGCAAACACAATTATAATTTGTATATAATCATTTCATTTGTTAGATTAGTGTAGTACGTGAATGAAAGGTAATGTTATAGTTCAAACCTTCCAGCAATCTCCTGGTATGTGCTTGCTATGACAAAATCTGCAGCATTCATTGCAATCGTATCCGCCACGAATTGGCATGAGAAGTGATACTTAGGGTCTAATTCTTTCCATTTGATGTCTGAATCTTCATACTTTGTTTTCTCCAATGCATGTGCAATAGTAGCCTAATTGTAAATAAATTTTCAATTAGTATATATTTATATGCTCATCAAATTCTAACCCAAAGCAAACTGCAAATGATTGAAGTAAACTGGTAACACCTGAGTTATTCCAAGTTTGTTAGCCATAAGAGTGGCTGCTAAATTTCCATCAGTATAGTTTCCAATTATGAGATCTGGTTTTCCATCCATAAGGTCTAGTACCTTTGCTGTAACATCCTGAAGTTATAAAACAGAAACAATATTGAATAAACTTATTAAAGGGTAACAATGATTAAAGATTCAAAATTCAATCAATTGTTTTAAGATTGGAACATGCCTGTGTAAACTTCTCAAGATACGGGTAGACATCAAAACGAGAAACCCATTGCCGGAGAACCCTATCTTCAATTGTAAATGGCACTCTAAGAATGTTAGAATGCTTTGTCCCATGAATTGCTTCTAATTCCTGATTGCATTTAGTTCCTCGTGCCTCTGGAATTAGTCGCGTAATCTGTTTCAGGGAGACAAATTATGTACAAATGAATACTATTCTCAAACTCCTTATCCCATATTTTAGTTTAACAACTTACCACTACAATTTGAGGTTTCACATTAAGCCCTTGTTGCTTAATCCTCAAAAGCAACTCTTCTTCCAAAGCTTTCACTTGGTCTAGAATGTACACTACCTGTTTTTGTATAGTAAAAAAACATATGCATATGTGAATGTATCAAAGAACATATACATAATGAGCAATAGGGAATGGAAAGAAATGTTGCAAATACCTGGCCACCAGTATCAGGCAAGCCAAGAACGTTTTCTTGACCAAAGTATCCGTGGGGCGAAAAAATGACAACATTGAAAATTGATGGCACTCTGCTGAAGAACTTTTCCATGTTTACTGGGTCTGGAGCTTGAAGCACTTCTGAGAGTGATCTCATTGTTTCTTTAACTGTTTCTGCTGTATCACCCCATCCCTTCTCGAAACCCCACTCTTTGAAGCTACCAATACAGGTAAAATAATAATTAACTGCCCCCAATTATTGAATTAGATTAGAACAAGATTCGATTCGAGTACCTGAGCTCGAAATTCTGATATGGGGTGTCCTTGGGAAGTCCTGAGAGGTACACTTCAGCAACAATAAGTGCCATCTGAAGCTTTGAGGCATTGCTAAGGTTCTCGTTAATCAGAAGTTTCTGCAAACAAAATAAAATAAAAATTGGAGTCAAACATAAATATATTTATTTTGTCACTTGAATTATATCAAAAAAATATGAGTATTACTTCTCCTTGATGGTTAAGTGACTGCAGATAATCCACAAGAGGCTGAAGATTCTCCAAGCGCCCACTTAACTTGGAAGTTACGAACTTGGAAACGAAACCCAGTCCATTTCCAATGGAAGAAGATAAAGCTAAGCGAGGCATTGAACCATCGAATGCTCCAAAATCGACCTCCATCGAATTTACATCGTTCGCCCAAGTCTCATCAAAGATCATTTCTTTGAATTTCAAGTATTCTGTGGCAGAAATTCCTTCAACTCTGAGATCAGCTGCGTTAACCTTAACATATTCCCAGAACCCAGGACTCGGTCTTATAGCAAATGCTACATATGGAGGATTCACAACTGCTTCCTGCAAACTTTTTGTCTTAGTAACAAAGAACTAAACAAGAAACAATGTATTACTATTAAACTTACACTGTGTTTGAGTGATTTTATTCCTTTCAAAAAAAAGTACGGTACATTGATTGAAATGTTATTAATAAATTGGCAAATCTCAAAAGATGAAGTTAAATACATAAAAAAGGTAATTTTCTCTGTGCAATTGAGCCTGTATAATTGAACCGAGAGTATTTAATATTTGTTTACCTGAGTGGAGAACCAAATGTCGCCCAGTATACCTTCTAAAACCTTAGTTCTTTCAAACTTATCATCTATTACGTTTTCCATTTCATCTAAAAGATTTTGAAGTTTCATTATTCTTCTTCCATTCTGCACGTACTTAGCAAAACATTTCTTCATATGGTACCGGCTTTGCTTCAATGCCTCCGGCATATTGTCGGAGATGGAGTTGGAGCGCTTCAAGGTTGGTCCTGATGAAGACATTAGTATTACTACTATATGTTATTTGAATGAAAACACTACTAATGATTTGTTATTTTCAAGTGCTGCTCAATTTTTATATATAGCAAGCAATGGATCATATGTTTGCTTTAGTTGTAATTCATTGATTGGAAATGCTCAAAAGAAAGAAAAAAGGAAAATGGGTATATTATTCTTTTCTTTCCGTGAGTATATGAAACAAATGGAGAATTCTAAGCTGCCATCTTCACGGCAACTCTTTCTTTGTCTTCAATATGCTCACTTCTAATGGAATCTTAATTGGTTCCATATGTTTAAGGGAAACGCTATATAATGTTCCTTTGTGCTATTCGCGTCACGTGTGAATTGTTTTTTTTTTTTTCTTAAATTATGTGTTTCTTTGTACAAAATATATTTAATAGGTGATCAAAGTATGTAAAATTTTAGCTGATATTATAAATTAAATATATAATAAATTTCTACTAATGAATTTTATAATAATTATAAACTCCAGCTTAAATACAATATAAGCAAACAAAATGAATTTAGTCACATGCAAACTGCACAAACTATTGGAAGGGAAAACTACAAAATTGTTGTTGTTTGTCAAAATTGTGAAATAAGAAAATCTAAAAACAAATCCTATGCAAATACTAAATAGATAACAAATCCAATTTCTAATTAGAAAACAAGTTCAATTCCCAATTATTAACTAGAAAACAAATTCAATTCCTAAGTAGAAAACAAATTCAATTCCTAAATAGAAAAAGAAATAATATAATAAATATAGCAAAAATTCGTCCAAAATATTTGGCCACAAAAATAGCCCAAATTCACTTCCATGCAACCCATGCACATGCGGCCCGTGCACTCAATACATGCAAAATTTAGTCCAAACTTGTTTTCTTTTCAAGAAGCTTTATTTCTAAGCCATATTATAATCATGATGTACTTTGGATTTTCCTCAAGCTCTTTATCCATCTTCTTAACAACAAATTCTTGTAATTCCTTCGATATTTCTTCTTGTACATATATTCCCAAGCTTGCTTGAAATTTCTCAGCTCGATTTCTTGTCAAAGGACCATTTGGTAACGTCAAAATATCATTATCAGTCCTCTTGTTCGCATTAAGGTGTGCCTTAAAAGAAGACAATTGCTCTTAAAGCCATTGAGAGCAAGCCTTGTGAAGAGATTTAGTCTCGGTGAAAAGTTAGGAAATGATGAGAAAATGAAGATAGCTCTTCTCACTAAGAAGTTGGTTTCATTAGCAATGAATCTGAAAGTATATAAAAAGGTTCAAGAAATATCCAAAGCTCCTCACTTGCTATGAATGTGGAAATTTGGGTCATATTAGAAGTGATTGTCCCACACTTAGAGGGATAGAAGAATAGACAAAAGCAACGAAGCAAAAAGAAGGAGAAGAAGAGAGTTCATAGGAAAAATTGAAATTAAAAATAGAAAAAATTACAAAATTTTCTTTATATTTATCCAAATAAACTATATTGTCTACTTAATTTTAAAAATATGCTCTTGTATTTTGATAATTTTATAAGATTAATTCGTCATTGTGCTAAATCAACACCCTATTTTCTTGAATTTCTAGCTAATTACCTAATTAAATTTACTAAATATATGAGTTATTGTTTATTCTAGAAGTATTAGTAGTTTTTTACTCGTATATCCAAAGTTCGATTTTAAGAAACTCCTAGGTGAAAGGATTACAAAACCATCTTGAAAATAAATTCGAGATTTGCTAGAGAAAAACTATAAAATACTTATAGAATAAATAATAATTTATTAGATAATTAGAAAAAATAAATTGTTTTAATAGAATAATAAAATAGCGTAATAAAATAAAAATATAGTGAGAAAAATAGTATTTTTAAAACTCGAGCGATGAAATATTTATTAATTTGATATTTATAAACAAATATTCATATATAATGACACTTTACACACACACACATTATATATATA
>CANUEY010250539.1:0-10000 GCA_948099555.1 Croton setiger
ATATAAATAAAATACATAATATATAAAAAACTTTAAATAAATAAATCACCCCATATTTTTATATTGTTCTAGTATCTCTATATATATATATATATATATATATATATATATATATATATATATATATATATATATATATATTTGGGTGGGTAGTTTACCACTTCCTACAACTGTTTTTAGGTGCCAACTCCTCTTATAATTGTGTTTGTGACAAGTTTGAAAGCTAATAATTTGGAGTATGTATTAATTAAGCATATAATTTAAAATTGGCCTAAATCAATCTCTCTAATTATTAGAAAAAAAGGGGAAAGAATAAATTAAGTACAATTTAAATATAAATTTGTAATGAATAACTAAAATCTCTTTCCAAAAAAATTAAAAAAGAATAACTAAAATAAAAAATTTAATAGATTCAAACCTTAGCTTTTCAAAATTAAACCTCAAACTTTGGAAAAAAAAAAAAAACATCATTTTCGTGGTAGGACTAAATCAAAATATAGAATATATAAAATTGATGGTAAATGTTGACACTTAAAAATGATTATTATGATAATAAACCCTTATTAGCTTACCTTAATCCCATCCCATAATAGAATTGCTTAATAATCATATTAATTAATTATTCCATCCACTAATGTTACTTTCATATGATTTAAGCCAAAGATAATAATAAATCATTACCCACATGAACTATGGAGTTTACATTATTAATATAATCCTTACTAATCTTTCTTAAACTAGATAATTAAAGTCAAAATAATTTTTTTTAAATAATTTTTTTTGAAAGTCAAAATTAACATTAATTGTTCTTTATGACTTCTCAAAGGAAGATTGGCATAAGTTGCCCTAATCCATTGGGGAGTGACGAATTCATCCACAAAAATAATTTAACAGTTAAATAGCAAAATGATCTAAAAAAGTTCATTTAAAGAAAAAAAAAAGGATTACTAAAAAATTTATAACAAGACAAGATAAATTTAGTTTCTCACAAGTTTCTAACAAGTAACCAGTACCATTCTGACAAAAATCTGGCATCATTGATTTTCTAGTGATACATTCCGACATCTCATAAACATTGAAACTCATTGAAAATTTGTCGTAATCACTATTTCCGACAATTTTCCGGCCGGTATCATCACAACATCACAAATATCATCATCATCTATACAAAATAAGATTCAACAAAATATCACGAATTAAAAAAAAGAAGAAGAATATTATCATAACCTAACAAAATCGAAGGAATAACACGTTAATAAGTGATTATATTGTGCTTCACCTCAACTGGTAACGGCAATACAAATTAAAACAAAAAAACAACGGAAAAGCATCAATCACGCTACCCATCGGAAAATCAAAAAGTTTGAGAAAATGTCCAGATTTCATTTTTCACTTGCTCCTATCCAATTAGTAACTTATTGATTTCCAATTATAGAGAGATGGGATCACAAAATTGAAAGGTCTAGATGGTTTGATTAATTTAATTAATAGTTGGTGATATTGTTTATTATTTTACCATATAATTTGATATTTTTGATAGCTTTGTTTGTTTATATGATTTAATAAATAATAGTTATTGGTTTGATATGATTTATTGCATTTTTTTAAGTAAACTGAACTAAGTTAATGATGACGTTGTTGCATTCTTTCCAAAAGATATTTTAAAAAATCTTGATTGATTTGAACATGAGATTTTATTTATTAGTTTAAATTGATTGTAAATATATTATCTTTGATTTACTTTGAAACAATAATCTCTTTTCTTCTATAAAAGGAAAGAGACATTCTTTAGTTTTGTATGTTTGAATAAATGCTGCATCCTTCTCTTTCCCCATATCTCAATGCTGCATCCTTTTTTAACTTTAAAAATGATAAAGTCCTTGCTTGCTTTTCTAAATAAACACGATCCCGTTTTTGCAATTTACAATAAATTTAAAGGAGCTTTAAAGAAATAATACAAATTTTATAGTGAAATTAAGAAATTAACACATATTTTTAAATTAAAAAAAATAGCATATTTTTTATAAAAAAACTCAAAACTATCCCTAGTATATATAAAATATATATACTTTGGGTATATATACAAGTATATATAAATTATATATACTCGAGATATATATACAAGCATATATAGATTATAGTATATATACTAGTATATATAGACTTTAGCATATATATGTCATCATATATACCAACATATGAATTTAACCTATATATACATTACTCCCTTCTTCGTTTAAATTATATATACAGTACATATAGCAGTATATATAAGCTATATATACCAAAAGTATATATAAACTATATATACTGCTTCTAAAGGTATTTTAGTCCAATTATTAAAATATATGCTATTTTTTTAATTTTTATAAATTTATGCTATTTGATTTTTTTTAAGTCAAATAATATGAATATGCTATTTGTTATAAATATCCTAAATTTAATTCCGTTTCCATATATATCCCTAAATCATTTGGTCTAGCCTTTGCAAATGGTGGGCTTTATTTTATTTTCTTCTTTTGTGTTGGATATTTCTTTGTGCCCAAATTAAGGGCCTACCTTTACAAGTTGTGGGCCTTTTATTTTGCACTAAACTTAATGGGCGATAAATTATGGACTTTTGTGGTCTACAATGGGCCACAGATTGCTCTTCTTTATGAACATGATAATACCCTTTTTACTTTTTATTTTAAGAATAATGAAAATGATATTTTTAAAATGCTTAAAAGATATTTGATTTTTTCCCGATTAGAGTATGATATGATTGGTCATCCTACTTTCTACAGAGATATAAAAGTTGGAAGGACTCGATTTTATTTCTCTCAACCATAGATGTACCAATTTAGTGTAAGTTATATAAAGAGGATAGTTGGGTATATACTTATACACCAAACCAATAAGCTTTCAAAATTTTAATTTTTTTAAGATCATTTTAACCTTTTTTTATCCGTATATTGTCATAAATATTCTTACTTTTATCATTTTTCTAAGCTTCTTATTGGCTTGGTGTCATATACCGATGTAGGCAAGTCTTTTCTGGTTAAGATATTTGTTTTCTGAAATACCATTTAACTTAAAAATAAGTCTCAACTTAATACAAATGAAGGGAGGAAAGTGTAGATTGTATTTGTATTATTTTTTTTAAGTTGAGAATAATAAGAATATAAATCCAAAATCAATATAGCCTTGTATTTATATAAAAAAACTAATATATTGTAGAATTGATTTTGGTTTTACATCTAGATTATATATATTAGTTATCACTAGATTACATTTTATATATATTAGTTATCACTAGATTACATTTTAATCTGCTTCTATAGGTTTCAGGGAAAAAATTATCCATAAATTTTTAGCTTGTTACAATTCGAGAGAAAAGATCTATATTAATGAATAATATCGGACATTCTCTCCAAATTTCATCTTCCATTGTCAATCAGATCAGAATGTGACTTGGTTAGTCATTTTACTTTTCACGAAGATGATAAGATGCTAGAGGTCTTGAATTTAATTCTTACCAATCATGTTGTTAGCACTAATTTAATGTTCATGATAAGACTAACTCCTACTGTGTAGCTCACAATATTATCAGTCTGTTATTTCTTTTATATTCAAAAAATCATTTTTTCCCATATGTTTTGGATGTCAATTTGTGAGATATTTCTTACTTAATGACTGAATTATATTTTAGATTTTAAGAATATTTTATTAGATCGCACTTCGGATAAAAATGAGCAAGATCTATGTAATCATTGTGACATTTATTTTTTCAAAAATCAAATCATATAAAACAGATTTAATTTCTAATTTCTTTTATATTATAATGCTATATGAATCCGGTTTAAATATATATAATTTTTTTGATAATGAATATTTATAATTTTTGAACAATATTTTAGTAGTGTATACATATACATTAATTTTAAATATTATATTCATTAGAGAAAGTGATAATTTGTCAAAAATATGAAAGAAAAATTATTAATGGAAAGGAAAGAACAAGGTTCCCCACTATAATAAAACATAAATTCCTATTTAGGGTAAAATCCAAGCCAAGTAGTCCACTCATACCCACCTTATTATATAATAATAATAATAGTATACTATATAGTTTATTTTTGTTCATTTTTCTTTTTCAATTTTCAATTTCAGCATCTCCATAATTGCTTCTTTACGTGGAAAAGAAAAACTTTTTCCACAGTTTAGGGATCACTTCCATTACCAATAAGATATGGGCAATACGTATTTCCTACCAATAAATAGGGAACCCCACAAAAAATAAAATAAAAATAAATAGGTCCCTTAATTGATTGGATATTTGTGGATTGACTTTAATAATCAAAGCATAGGGTACCCTTTTGGTGGGTCAATGAACACTAATAAGACATAATTGTACCAAAAATAGTAAGTGAAATTACAACTAGGTAAGTGCTTATACTATGGTGTGTTGGTTTATTATTGGTCGGTTTATGCTACTCTAAACCCTAATTTTCCTAAGCTTTTAACCAAACTAAAATACTACCTATATCAATTTGATCCCTAACAAATTCAATCTAACGTTTATATATATTGATTTTGCCCTTTATTCTGAGATAGTGCAGCTAACTAAAAATACCCTTAAACGTCAATTTAAAGATATTATTTATATATTTCGTCTTTTTGTCTACGTCAAAATATCTGTTTAAAGGGATTACGATCATTCGATTTGACTCTTATTGGTTTTCTTCCAAAAACAATAGAATAAATTATTGTTCTTTTGATTAGTGTGATTTGAATTAGTGCAACTTAATTTTTTGGTAAAGTGGGGTTTGAAGTGTGAGTTGCTATAATCAATAATGTTGGTGTCTTGTCTTTGGCTCTTTGTTGGTGTGTGTGTGTATTATTTCATCTTCCTTAGTTAATCAAATTAATGTCTTGTCATCCCATTTTTATGTATGCTATATGGTACCCATTTAGGGTAATGGAAAGAATAAGTTATGCAAAGGAAGGTTGATAATGGTTTGGGTTTGGCTTGAAACTAGTCTAACCAAGGATTAAATTGAAATTGGTTGAGAACTCAAATGGCTGGTTGGAAACAGACTATCACAAAACCGATATCGTTAAATCAGATTTAGATTGAAATTAAGAGTCTAGCTAGTAACTGAAAAAATCGGTTTCATGAATATATAGTCACCCTAACTTATAGTACATGACCTATCAAATGAGTCCAAAAGTTTTGATTGAAATCGAAAATAGCTTAATCGGTCAATAAATTAGGTTTAACTTTTAATAACTTTTTTATAAAAATTATGAACTTTAAAATATTTTTACTTCTATTTATGGAATATTTAATTGGACTAAACTCATTTATAATACAACTATACAAATTAAGGGCAAATAGGTTGCTCGAAATTCTCCATATTATTTGAGTTTATTTTGGTAAATATTCAATATCTCCATTTCATTTCAACTCCATCTTAACAATGATGATTTAGATACCAAATTAAATATGAATTTGGTGCATATTAATGGTAATAATTGAAAGAAAAAATAGATTTTTTGCATTATTTTCTTAATTAATAACAACTACCTAACCTAATTATCCTTATGTTTATTACTAGTGCCACTTTATAATTTTCAGCTCCACCACGTTCAGCTTCCATGAATAGATATTAAGCAAAAGCTCATAATGAATTAGACTCATATAATTGTTGTAATTGTATAGTTTTGTCTAGATTTTTTTTTTTAAAAAAAAAACCTAATAAAAACTTCCAATTTTTAACATCATCGTCATCAAGGTTGTTGTAACCGAACCAGTCCGGCCGGGTGGACCGCGATCCAAAGATTAAGGAAGGTGAATTTCTTAAATGACTCAGAAAATTAAAAAACAAAATCGGGGTTTTTGAAAAATTCGAGTTTTACCCAGGTCAGTTTGAAAATTAAACAATTGGATTAGCACCTATTAAAATTTTTTGTCTTTTTTTTTGTGACTTTTTTTTAGCTAGCATTCTTCTGTTTTTATCTATCGCACAATCAAATATCTTCACTTTTAGCTCTTTATTTTTTATCGTCCGCCTAACTTGTTACATCCGCAATGTTTACATAATGGCAATGAAGATGGTATTAAGACATTTTTAATCCGTAATATCATTTCCATATTTATATTCCAATATAAATAATAATATGCTCATTCGTAAAAATAAAATAATCGGATAATATCCAACATATGAACTAAATATTAATGAAAAGGCTAATAATTAATTAGTGGAAAAGAATAAACATGAAAATGATATAATATATAAAAATGGAAATAGAAAAAGGAAAGATGAGAAAATTAAGAGCATTAAAAAGTTAAGTCATATCTCAATCTCATCATCCCTTTATGAGACATTCATGTTTAATTAATATCCTAAATAGAATTTAATCTCTAAATTGATAGGAACATTGAATATATTCATGGGATTTTGTGTGATTTCAACTAATTATACTTTTTCTTCCTTTTTTTGGAAAAGGTTAAAATAATTATTTTTATAAATTCATAATTTTTATTAAAATGAATAATTTATATATTTATTTTTTATTTTACCATAAAATATAATTAATAATATAGTATTAATTATGCATATATTCTTAATATATAGACCAAAACCTTTTCTTTTTTCCTTTTTACAAAATAAGTGAGGAAAAAAAAGTGTTAGTACTTCAAATTTTGGTGAATATTTTTCGTTTTGACGCAGAATTACGCGCTCAGCACCTATATTTGGAGTATCGAATTTTCGAGCAGTACGGGGTAAACAACTCGAGGTCCACTCGAGTTCACAGCAATGAGGTACCACAATAATGGTAAATAAAATAAGATTCCAATTCTAAATTTGTGTAATTAGGGTGCTTAGAAGCAGTATACATGTCAACTTATTGTTTATGTTTATCTTGGCATTTATTTTTTATGTTCTATTGGACATTTTTGTAAAACAATAAACAAGTGGAAAGAGAACTTTTAAAATTATAAGACAAGGCATACATTTATAACAATGAGGAATAAGATCACCTATACTATGCTAAAATAATTTTATTATTGTTTGTTTTTTTTTTTTTTAGTAAAAAGATGTAAGTAATTATACTAAATTGACTTTTACCGATGATCTATTAGACACCTCTTGTTTCATGTTCTGACATATTGTATATCTATCGTTTTATTTTATGACCTATTTGACACTTTTTATTTTATTTTTTCACTTATATTTGGCTGGCGAATGCAATACACGCAGGCAGAACTAATAGATTGTTCAATGAATATCTAAATAGCTTGCTCTAGTCCACTTGACTCCTACCCTCTTAAATCCTTCTAGAATCTTAATTATCATCGTAAGGTTGTTAAATCGAGAGTTGATTTTAAATAAAAGTGGTGGCGTATTCGCAAAATTAAACTCTAAAGATCATAAAATCATTAGATGTTAATCAAAGCTTTAAAAATGATAATTAGCTTTCCAAAGAGCATAATTCAACTCTCCACATCCTTCCTTCCAACCAGATCAATAAAAGGTCATATATATATGGGGAGAAGATGAATTGTAATATGATTTAATCTTTTTTATGAATAATTTAGATTTAAGTTAATGATAGATTAAGTGATAAAAGGTAATTAATTAACTTTAAGATTATAAAATAGAAGTTGGTCTTGTATTAGTAAAAGTTGCTCTGGAAATAGCCTTATCTCTCTCTATATATATAGGGTAATTATTTTTAGATCCATGAGATTTT
Source organism: Croton setiger (assembly GCA_948099555.1). Taxonomy (NCBI): domain Eukaryota; kingdom Viridiplantae; phylum Streptophyta; class Magnoliopsida; order Malpighiales; family Euphorbiaceae; genus Croton; species Croton setiger. Next base: position 7,741 of record CANUEY010250539.1, read on the forward strand.
GTTTAATGTACTCGGGGTCCCTCTATTTTGGAAATTGTATAATCGGGTCTCTCGCGTTTTAAATAATAGACTCTCAGGTCCTTCCGTCCAAAAACGACGTTAGTCAACAGAAAAAGTCAACGATTTTTTTCAAAATGACGAAACTACTCTTTGGTTTATTTGAATCAGACCATTTTAATTAAATCCAATTTTAAATCAAACCCTTATTATTATTATTATTATTATATATATATATATATATATATATATATATATATATATATATATATGATTTAAAGAAGAGAATTCATTTTATGCGAATAAGAGAAATGGGGCCATATAGGAAGAAAGTGAAATTGGAAGGTCAAAATCTCATCAAACTTTATGAGAAAAAGCTAATTCATTAATGGTGCAAAGCAGTTTTCAACTTCAAAGTGAGAAGAAAGTTGAATATCTTTAGTTAGCCTTTAATTAGCATAATAAACATTAAACTAAGCAAACAACTTAATTAATCATAATTATTAAGGATGATTAATAAAAAAAGTTAGGAATTTAATTAACTAACTACTATATTACACGTTGTCTTGTATTAGTTGAGTTGCTTTATCTTGAATATATTTTAATGAGTTGAACTTAAAGCTTACCAAGATTTGACTCATTATTAAGAGCACTAATTAGTGGTTCCAATTGTGAAGTTCTCAATTTCGCACAAAGAACTATTATATATGCAAATTTAGAATAAATTATTTTCAGATCATTTAATTTTAACCTAATCTGTTTTCAGGTGTTTTGATTGAAAAAAGTAAATTTTAAAATTTTTTAAAATTTACTGTCATCCAATTACTAAGTCCTTCTATCCAATTTAACTATTAAATAGCGCTTAAAAAATTAAAATAGTCCTTATATTATGTAAAAAACTTGTCTCAAATCTTTTAAATTTAATTTATTATATTCTTGGATCCTTATAATAATAATAATAATAATAATAATAATAATAATAATAATAATAATAATAATAATAATAATAATAATAATAATAATAAAGGAATAAAAAATTGATTCATTCCCTAATGCTTTTTTCTCTTTCACTTTACAGCAGCAGCAACAACGGTAAAGAGGACCATAGTCACCGCTCCTCAAGCCACCACTAGCACAGCCACCGTCACCATCTTCTGCTCCTCCTTTTTTTTCCTTTCCGGATGTAGCGATGTATATATATATAGTCTTATATTACATATAATAGATTTAAAAAAAAATGTGAAAATAAATTTTCTGAATTAATTAAAAAAAGAAAAGAAATTGTGATAGATTCTTTACAAACCCAAGAAGATCTTCCTTTCCACCCCCAGATTCTTTCATTTCCTTTCATTTTCAGAAATTTTCTTTCTAAACCTTTTATCCCACAAAATTAATATTTCTTTGGTTAATAATTATTGTGGTGACACAGAGAACGTATTTTATGTCTCTTTGGCTGCGTAGTGGTCAACAGCTTAATTAACACCCAGCAAGTATTCTTATTTGAAAATGACACTGCACCTCTTTTTTCTGTTTTTACCTTTTTATTTTATTTTTATTTTTAATCATTTTTTTCTTTTTTACTGTAATGTTTATTTGGTTCAACCCGAGTTGAGCCGACTCAACATTATTCACGAGTTAACTCGTATAAACTTAACCTTTTAAGTACTCGTCATAATCTAAATAGGAAAATAACCAAGAATTCACATAATTTTAATCTACAACTCATGTAGATACCTACAAGATTTGTGGAACTTTCTGACAAGAATTCACAGAACGTGAAAAATAACTACAGATCGTGGAAATCGTCCAGCTTTCCAAATTAACTCCATATCGGGAACCAATCACTCTTCAAATGGATAAGCTATTAGTTCTTGAAAATAAAACACCAACCTAAATTGGATCAATCTGGTTCTAATTGTATTATACAAGTCGTATTTGCTCAATACTAATAAAGTGGTTCTGAACACTAATATACGGTTAAAAATTAATTAATTAATTAATAATATTATATACTTCTTGAACTTTATAAAATTAATAGAAAAAATATATAATTTTTTTTTGAAAAAAATCAAATAAAAATAAAAATAAAAATTGAGTGGGGTGAGTCAACTGTTGCTATGGAAGAGTGAATTTATAGTAAGGGAAGGTCATATCTGGAGAAGGAAACTATTATTTGTTTGGTATTTGGGGAAAAAGCAATTCAAAAGGCTTTTATAAAAGCCAACAAATAAAGAAGAGAAAGAATGAGAAGCTACAATATTAA
>CANUEY010250611.1:0-12192 GCA_948099555.1 Croton setiger
GTGTTGTCCTTCTGTGGCCCCTCGGTTGTTTGTTTGTGATATATAAAAACAAACTCCAAATATATATATATATATATATATATATATATATATATATATATATATATATATATATATATATATATATATATATATATATATACACATATATATATAATTTGATTTTGGATTTTTTTAATGTTATTTTTGACTCAGTGTCACAGACATGATTGGATTTAAAGTCGTTCAACGACCTTATACTAATTTCGATCGAGACATGATAGGAACAATAATCATCACATCTAGTCTTTAAAGTGCTACATTCATATAAATCGAACGTAGTTAAGTTGGAACCATTCTGTCAATTGATTCAACCCTTTAAATTGTAGATATCTCATTTTTTGTATAAAACAACAATTAATTTCATTTTACAATTAAAACAAAACATAAATTGATGAGTTAATAAAAAAAATTAATATCATATGTGCATTTTCAAGTAACATATATTTGAATCAAAATTAAGAGGAACAAACTACAGGAATAAAAATAGCCAGCCACGGGAAGAGTTGGCTAAATGCAACCTGTATTTAATTTCCTATAATATAACTTTTTTTTTTGTGAATTTTTGAAAAAAAAAAAATCTTTTTTTTAACATATATTTTAGTTTTATTGGACTGATACAACATGATTTAATTTTATTTTAATAATAAAATCTCACACCGAATAATAATAAAAAATACGACGAGTTTAATTAGGTGTGGTTTTAATGAATACTAACTAATTAATGAGTTTTATGCAAGATAAATCTAAGCTTGGTATCGGTGAAGACTTTGATTATTGATTGTTATTATATATTTTATCAAAAATTATGTGACACATTAATATATTAAAACATAAATTTTGAGGGCATATTTAAGTAAAAAAAAAAAAAAGTTGAAAGCCTTAAATCTTTAGCTTCCTAAAGCCGGTTGAGCCAGGCTTATAAGCACACCAGATTGTACTTTTTAAGCTTAATCAGAGTTGTGTAAACTTGTATTGCCTAGCCAAATTTGTGATTTAATCTTGGCTTAAAATTCAAAATTGGAGTGCGATTCATACCATTTTTAGGTATGTTTTATTACAAAATTTAGAACATTTAATTTCACCAATAAAAACAAAGTTGATAATGAAATTTTATTAGCATTTTGTGAAATTCAATTCAATTGCTTATTTTAAATTAAAACACATCAAATATATAAAGATTTAGTAGAAACAAATGCAGATTAAGCTGCTTATTGGAGATACAATAAAATCATAGCCATCATATATTATCGATCCATCACTCTGTAATCGGAAGCCCTAACAAGCGGCGATTATTGCCACTGTTTATAGAATTTTGAGGCTTGGGAAACAGTGAAAGTATATTATTGAGTATTAATTTTTGTGGAGCAATGAACGGTGAAAGAATAGAATTCTGTGCCAAAATGTCGAAAAAATTTGATAATTTTTCGATAGAATCTCGAGCGCTTGCAATTTGTGTCTGAGTAAAGCTTGATAGTGATTGTGCAGCAGAATTAACACCATTCGTTGCTTGAGTAATTGTTGGTAAGAAGTTAGGAAACTTTGGGGAACTAGGTTTTATATTTTGGAAAGGCTTAAGAAGAGAAATGGCTTGATTGACAGCTTGGCTAATGGGGTCGGTAAAGGTCGGGTTAGTCGACATTTGAGCTGATGTTGGATCAACAAAAAAAAGGAAGAAGATTAAAGAAATTAGAGAGAAGAAATTTCTGGAGGAGAAAGCCATTTTAGGGTTTATGTGTGTTGATTAATTAAGAGTTGGATGAATCAAAATAGCTATACTAATTGCTTTATATAGATTTTAATTTCTGGGTTAATGCAATTAAACTACTAATTTTATTTTTATTATAATTATTAAAAGAGAATGATTTTGCACGATTTGCTAATTGCAAAATTAAGTTTACTAATTATTAACTTAATATTTTTGCCTTAGATAATAAGCTATCAATTCAATAATTTTTTATTTTATTTTATTTTTTATTTTTTTTGAAAATGAGGCATTATTTTCAATCTCTTTACATATCCCATGCTTGGTGTAAGAGATTATCTGGAAAATATTTTGCATGATCCTTTTATTTTTTAGCATAAAGAGGATTTTTAGGCTTCATTTTCGACTCACTGAACCAATAATGTGCACATGGAGTTTAATTGCAATAGAAATATATATATATATTTTTTAATAATCTAAATCATAAGTTGTTTAATTTAATAATTATAAATTTGTAGCATGTGAAACATCACCATTTTAATTTTTTATATGAATTAATTCTGAGGTACAATAAAAAAAAAAAAAATCTGAGGGATGGATCTCAATTTTGAAGTTACTTATAACCCAATTTATAAAAAGAATACATCTCATTTGATATTATAATTAGGATACTTTGCTTTAAGTTGGGGTTTGAATTGTTGTTTAATAATTTTTGTGATATTCATATGTAGATAGTGGTGGGAATGGTCGGACCGGGCCGGTTACAAGTCTCAGCTGCGGGGCCACGGGTTGGGGTAGGGAAGAATCGAAACCGGCCCACTGAACCGCTGGGTCAGTGAACCGGCGGGCCATGGTGGGTCAGTTAATCAACAGGTCAAACCAAAATTTTCAATTAAATTTGCGATTAACCGGCAATTCAATTAGACAATTCGGGTGGTTCAAGAAACGTTCACAGTTTATAACGGTTACGAGTTGAAATTTTGTTAATCCTGAAACAGATCGTCAACCGACCGGTTATGGTTCTGATTCGGCGGCGGATCGGGCCGGTTCGGCCATGGGCTAAACCCGATCTACCCAGCGGGCCAAATCGGTCCATGGCCTCCTCTAAATGCATATATTTAAAATATATTGTTAAAAAAAATAAATCATTCATATTATAACAGTCAAGAATGATGATGGAGTTTCACAATTCATAAAAAATAAAAAATATGAAATTAAGGTTATGATGAAATTTAAGAAATATGTACATTAATGAAATGCATGGTGATGTAAAATTGGAGGAGATAATTCATAAATTTTGAATAATCAAGCACAGTCCAAAATGCACCATATAATGTATGTAATCGAGTTCTGAAACAAGTACTTAACTTCATAGTTACACAACAAGAAGTGACAGTAACGTTTAATGTAATAAAATCCAGAAACAAAAATAATTATTGCAGCATTATTAATATTAACTAGCTAGAGAGTTCCAAATCGCCTTCCACATCCTAAGCTTTCATCCAATATATTCTTTAAATTATATTTATACACAAAACCCAATTTTGTCAATTTTGAAGTATCCATTTTGATTTCCTTTTCTGGTTCCTCTCCCATAAATCTGTATCAAAGGTTATAAACCACGATTAGCAAGTAATTAATAATGAATTAATTTAATCTCAATCTAGCACTGTAAACTCATCATTAATGGGTCCGGCCAGTTGGGTCGCTACTGGTTCATCATTAGGCCTGTCTATGGCCCATAAGTCCATTATAACTCCCACAAGCAGCAATGTTCCCCACAATTACAATTAACACCCTAATAAATACACTAAATTATTAGAAATTAACTGAGAAAGAGTACTTACTTCGCATCTATTTCAAATTCTGGATAATTTTCTGAAAAATAATTTGCAATTTCTCTAGTATTTGTGTTTGTAGCTGAGCAGATAAATCTTCCTTTAATGGATGAATTTTCCATGCAAAAAATAAGTGCTTCACAAACATCAGAGACATGCACAACTGGAATTGAACCCAATATTTGTTCCATGAATCTCAATCCATTGTAGCCTATTAAATTGCCTTTAATTTGTGAATAAACCACTTCTACACTTGCAGGCACATTCGATAATAGTGTTTCTCCTCCAACTAACCCAATATCAAGAGTTACCACTTCAATTTGATCATACGTTAAAACCTCTTTCTCTGCTAAAGTTTTGCCTTTTGTATAATCCTTTTCAAAAAATCAATATTTAATGTTAGATTTTTGCTTCTACTAATGTCGTTGGACTCAATTCAGTATTTGACTGTATTGTAATCAGATTATAAATCACATAAATGAACTAATTTTTAAGATCTTTACATAAAAAGCGATGTTCGATATAATTTTAAAGTTAATATAACTCTTTGAATTCCGATTTGAATAGGGTTTTTTTAACGATATGACTTGGAATTTAAGTTATTTCTAAAAAAAAAAAATCTCAAACCGGTAAGTCCAATATGAGTCCAACAACATTGACCATAGTGAAATAAATGAGAGAGAGAATTAATACCATCATATAGTTGTCGTTAAAAGAAAAGGAAAGATGAAGAGGAGTCCAACAAGATTCATCCAAGGATGATTTAAAAGTAATCCCATCTTCCTCTAATGGCGAAGCTGTTAAAACACTTGAAGGGTATATAAGACGCTTGACGCTCTTTGATTTAATGCAAGTTTCAACTATACTTTTTGCTCCGGCCACCGGTGCTTCAACCATGCACTTATATTGGTTTTCAGCATTCTAACAATTTATGTATTTAAATTAATTTCATAAATTTGAAAATATAAAAATAAAATTTGTTATTAAGAAAATTACCTTAGAAGTGCTGGAAGGATCAATAAAAGCAGTAGCAAGATGAAAAACAAATTCACACCCATGAATTGCTTTCTCAAACTCTATTGGATTATAAACATCAGCTTGGAATAAAATTAAGTTGGTGTTTGCGTTGCGAAAAGACTTTAAAAGAGCTACTCTCGATTTGTCTTCTGCAAGATCAAAGAAATCTTGTAACGAAATATACATCCAATGAACTCAACGCTTTCAGAATGAAAATATTTGGTACAGTGTAATGCATTGTAATCGTGATTATACATAATTAATTTTATATTATTGAAAAGAAATTCATACGATAATTGAAATTACCTAAATTTCGTAAAGTTGCATGGACAATATAGCCTTTCTCTAGCAGTTTCTTAACAAGCAAGGAGCCAATATATCCACTGCCGCCTGTAACACATACTTTGGTATCACCTTTCATTATATCTTCTTCTTCTTCTTCTTCTTCTTGGAAATGAATAATAGACTTTCAGAGATACAAACACAACCCCACTAAAGAATATTTATATTTAATTAGTTATTTTTTTATAGGGAATTTTGTTGAAGAATTAATTATTTTTAATTATATTAGATGTTGATATATTTGTCTTACTTTATTAGAACTAAAGTAATGGAATATTCCATTTGAAGGACACGAATTTTGACCAAGGTTGACGGAGGTGAATTGCTTGAAAGCTATCTGTTTTTGTGGGAAAATAATATTCCTTCCATTATCATAAATTATTTTTTATAAAAAAAATAATTTATTTTTGTAGTACAATGGTAAATTTTTGATACATGCAAAACTCGACGGAATCCGACTACTATAGGCGGCAGAAAGTTACCGTAAATTTTTTAAATATGTATGATATCATTTATACACTTAATTAATTGCAAATTACTAAATTTGAAATTAAAATTTGGAATTTGAAAGATTTGCCAGTGTATTAAGCCAATATACAATTTAAGATATAACTAATTAGTCAAAAGTATTTATGTTAAAGGCTAATACTTTAAAGATGTGGGATCATCTCAACTTAAGTCATTTTGATTATAAGGTGAGCCCAATTTATTATAAGCTCAAATTGACGAATAATAAATTAACTAAATTGCTCATAAGACTCAGAATTCTTTATATTATATTAAAGTCTGTCCAACTAGGATAGATGAACCCAACTTATCATAAGCTTAAATTAATAAATGATGAATTAACTTAATTGAAATGTGATTGGTTTGGCATATAGGAGCAAGATTTTTTTCATAAATGTACAGTCCCAAGTTTTGATTTCAACAACTTATATAGTATTTTTAATGATTTTCTTGAGTTAAAAACTGGATTATAATACGATCTCAATATTCTGTATAAGCATTGTTAATTAATTAATTATGGGTATAATAAAAAAAATTAAAAAATTATGGTATGAAAAAAAAATTGTGTGACAGGAAGTAGTAATAATATACTTAATATATGTTCCTCAAAAGAAAATATACTTCATATTAATAATTATTCTTTTATTTAGATATAAAATACAAATATTTTAACTAATGAATCAAATAGAAATAATGGGAGTATGTTCCTTAAAAAGTAGAAAATAATTTGCTTTAGAGAAATTAAATTCATAATTAGAAATTAAAATACTATTATTATGAATTTAGTGGTACAAAGTTTAAGAAATAAAATCAAATGACAAACAATATTACAACATTAAGAACATCTAGAGAGCTCCCAATCTTCTTCCACATTCATAACTTTCATCTAAAATCTTCTTCAACTCATATTTATAGACAAACCCCATTTCTGTCAATTTTGAAGTATTCACTGAAATTTTTAGTTCTGATTTTTCTCCCATGAATCTACAATAAAAAATATTAACAAATTGAGTTTAGATGTACATAATTTTCATAAAATAGACAAAATTAATATATAATATTTTAGAAAATAAAAAAAAAAAATTAGTACTTACTCGTTATCGATACGGATTTCAGCATAATTTTCTGAAAAATAATTAGCAATTTCTGAAGTAGTTGTTTGAGCAGCTGAACAGAGAAATCGACCTTTGAAGGATGATTTTTCCATACAAAAAACAAGTGCTCGGCAAACATCCTCAACATGTACGATTGGAATTGAACCCAATAATTTTTCCAAGAATCTTAATCCATTATAGCCAGCTAAATTCCCTTTAATTTGTGAATAAAGATCCTCTAAACAAACAGGTGCATGAGATAATATAGTTTCTCCTCCAACAAGACCACAGACAAGAGATACCACTTCAAATTTTCCATCTTCTATTTCATTGTAGCTCAAAACCTCTTTCTCTGCCATTGTTTTTCCTTTGGTATAATCCTTTAATCAGAAAAATAAACAAATTTTTAGTGATTTGTTGCAGGTAAGACATTTCCGTAACAACAAAAGAGAGAGAGGTTACCGTAAAAAAAGTATTATTGCCAAAAGAAAGAGAAAGATGAAGAGGAGTCCAACAAGATTCATCCATGGAAGATTTCAAAGTAATTCCATCTTCATTTAATGGTGAAGCTGATAGAACAGTTGCAGGATAGATGAGACGCTTTACGCTTTTTGATTTAATGCAACTTTCTACTGTGCTTTTTGCTCCGGCCACCACTCCTTCAACCATATCTTTGCTCTGTATTTTTTACCATTTTATTAATTACAACTTATACTCATCATTACCCATGAAAGAACTAATTACTACACCATAAACGAACTACCTGAGTGGTTTTGGAAGGATCAATAAAAGCAGTAGCAAGATGAAAGACGAATTCACAGCCATGAATTGCGTTTTCAAACTCAGTTGGATTGTAAATATTAGCTTCAAATAAGACCAAATTTGTATTCGCATTTGGAAATGATTTCAGAAGATCTACTCTTGATTTATCTTCTGCAAGAAAATCAAAGAAAACCCATTATTAAAACAAATACTGAAAAACAAAATAAATTAAGAAAAGAATTGAAGAAAAAGACCTAAATTTCTTAAAGTTGCATGAACAATATAGCCTTTTTCTAATAGTTTCTTGACAAGCAAGGAACCAATATATCCACCACCTCCTGTAACACATACTTTGGTTTCAATCACCATCTTCTTTTTCTTCTACTTCTTGAATGGTTTGGTTACGAGGGTATAGCTTAATTTTGAGTTTTATTTATAGAGGGATTCTGAAATTTCATTATTCTAATTACCAATTATTGCTCGTCAGATTCCTGTTAATAAAAGAGACCAAAATATATGATGAAACACAAAATGTGGGCCTGTAGAGTTCGAGGACACAAAGTTTGACCAAATCAAAAATTGTTATGAACCAATTATTGAAAAGCAAATAATTTGAAGAAGAATGCTTTTGCTACAACTAATTCGATTTAAAAATGAAAATTTAAAAAAATGGGTATGGTTCCAACTTCTAACTAGAAATGGAACTGAGAACTAAAACTAATAAACAAAAATTAGAAAACTTTATAAGTAAAATAAACGTATGGTTGCACCTGCAACTAGACACAAAACCAAAACTTGAAAGTAATGCACCAAACTGAAACTGGAATTGATACTCGGGTTTGGTTCCAGATCTAAATTTCAAAGATTGGTCCATTGGTTCCGGTTCCAGTTTTTGATAAGAATTGACCCTAAACAAGTACCGCTCACCCATCCAAAATGCCGTAGTTTTGGGTTAAACACGTTCAGTAATTTTGTTTGGTAATTCGGTAAATGGTTTTACATAATTTATCAAAAAAATTCATGGCCAACATTGCCAAAAAAATTACTACCGAATAGTAATTTATCGTTACCGAAAGTCAGTTATCATTGTTGTTTTCGTTCGGTAATTCAGTTCGCACCGAAATTTGTTTACTCGAAATTCTTAATAATGTTGTTTAATTGCGAAAGATGCCTATCAATGTTTTTATTTTGTTATTATCGATTAATTTTGTATTTTTATTTTACGAGTCAAATTATTATATCTACTTGAGGTTTGTAATTTTGTATTATTTTTTGGGACTTTTTAACTATTGTATCACAAAATATGATTCTATTAAATTTTAGAGACCCTTTTCAAAACATCACTATAAGAAATGGGGCACCAATTTTTTTTTTTACCATTTTTTAATGCATATCAATAATAACGATTACAATTGTATTATTATTTCACGCTAATCACACTAATGTTGTACTATTATTTTCTTTAATCATCATTTAGGACAACTTAAATACCAATCGTGTTACACTCACAATAGTACTGAAAATTTCGTATGGGTTAAAATACAATAAAATGGTCTAATTGGATTAATAAATGTGGTAAATACAACATAAAATATATAAACATTAATTAAAAAATTTCGTAACTTTTTTTATTTAATAAAAAAAAAAAAAAAAAAAAAAAAAAAACCAATCGCTTTCCAATTTCCAAACTTTGATCTAAAATCTTCTTTAAATCATATTTCTTCACAAAACCATTTACGTAAGCTTTGAATTATCCAATCTGATTTTTCTGTCTTGCTTTGGCTCTCCCATAAATCTAAAATCAAAAGCAAATTAATTAATTGGGATAATTATTTATAGGTCCCTAATGTTTTGCATAATATATTCTTGGGTCTCTCTATTTTGAAAATTATATATTTTGCATAATATATTTTGGGGCCCTCTATTTTGAAAATTGTATCATTGGGTCTCTCAGATTTAAAAATTATACTATCAGGTCATTCCGTTCAAAAACGGACAATTAAAAAAATGAAAGGATTTTGATTAAAATTTTTGAAAATGTCAAAATTACTATTTGGTTTATTTGAATCAAACCATACTAATTAAATCCAATCTTTAAATCAAACCATCATTATTTTCTTTCTTCCCCTTCACCACTATCACTCACTTCTTCACCATAACCACCTTAACCAGTAGCAAAACATAAAAATGAAAAATGAAAAATAAAAAATTAACCACCATAAAATTATTTGGAATTAATTTATTTATTATCTTCTTTAACCCACCACCACGGCATACCACCAAGCCATCGCACCAGCCACTACCGATTTCTGACCATCACTTCTAACCATCAAACAGTCCATTTTATTTATTATTTATAAAAATCAGAAGCAACTACCCATCTCTTAATTCAATTTAAAAATCCAATCACTATTTTCCTTCCAAATCAAAAATTCTAAGCAAATCTCTAACTGGGTTTGAATTTCACGATAAGAGAGATGGGGTAGGAGAGATATAGTTTTCCACAACTTCCATCAACAGGAAATTAATTATAATTATTTTTAAATTCATTTAAAAGTTAATAATGTTAATTAATTATGTAAAAAGATGGGGGATTAAATGTGATTAGCAAAGAAATGGAAAATGATTTTAAAAAAATAAAGAAAGCGTGAAAACAGAAATAGAGAGAGAGGAAAGAGAAAGTAAAACCCCCAAACCTTAAGCAAATTACAAATCTACATGTGAAAAAAAAAAAAAAGAAAGAAGAAGAAGAAAGAAAGAAGAAAGAAGAAAGAAGAAAGAAGAAGAAGAAAGAAGAAAGAAGAAGGAGGCGGCAGGTCTTAAATTTAGGTTTAATGTGTAAAATGGTAAAAATGTCATTTTCAATTAATTTAACAGACACTTAACGTCCAAAATAGAGAAACAACAAACTATATTATACAAAATCTAAGGAATCTATAAATAATTATCCATAATTAATTTCCTAATAAGCAGCTGTAAAAACTATGGAATAATCAATATCATATATCATAGCTCATAACGCACAAATAAATATAAATTAATGAAAAATAATACAACTTACCTCTCCTCTATCTTTCCATACAAAAAATATGTGCATTGCAGACATTGTCCACATCCACCATTTTATAAGATTGTTTCTCCCACAATATTTCTTCTTTCTTGTAATTCAACTTTGACAAATATAAGCTGGTAACAGTTGGTCCATGTCCAACAATCAACCTCTTAATATTTAATATAAAATCATAATCATATTAAATATAGTTGTTAATCATATTAAATAATATTCAATATCAATTACAAATATATTTAATATAGTTGGACAGTCACAACTATGAACAATATTTTTAAACTATAATCATATTCAGACTAATTTTTGTTTAAACGAAAAGAAGAAAAAATACAACATAGATATCAATTACAAAGCACCCAATCGCCTTCCACATTCCAAACTGTTATCTAAAATCTTCTTCAAATCATATTTATACACAAACCCCATTTCTATCAGCTTTGAATTATCCAATTTGATTTCCTTTTCTTGCTCAGGTTCTCCCATAAATCTAAAATTAAAAATATGGATTAATCTAAATCTCATATCATAAGCTCATTATCAAACAATTAATTCAAATTAATCAAAAAATATACAACTTACTTCTCGTCTATATTGTATTCCGGATAATTTTGGGAGTAATAATTAGCGATTTCTGTAGTAGTTGTTTTGGTCGCTGCACATATGAATCGGCCTTTCATGGACAGTCTTTCCATACCAAATATAAGTGCTTCACAAACATCTTCCACATGTACAATAGGAATAAAGCCTATTAGTTGTTCCAAAAATCTTAATCGATTGTAGAATTCTAATTTGCCTGTTATTTGTGAAAAAATTGTAGCCACACTTGCTGGCACATTGGATAAAATTGTTTCTCCGGCGACGAAACCACAAGTAAGGCTTACCACTTCTACCTTATCACCATCATTGTACTTCAATACCTCTTTCTCTGACAATGTCTTTCCTTTGGTGTAATTCTTTAGAAAACATAGAAGAAGTTAGTTAATTTACTCCTGATAAATAAATAAATAAAAAAAAGAAAAGAGAGAAAGGGAAAATTACCATCATCATCTCGTCGCTAAAAGAAAAGGAAAGATTAAGAGCAGTCCAACAAGATTCATCCATGGTAGATTTGAAACTAATCCCATCTTCATTCAAAGCTGAAGCAGCCATAACGCTTGCAGTATAAATCAGCCTTTTTACAGTTTTTGATCTAATGCAACTTTCAACTATAGTTTTTGTTCCGGCCACCGCTGCTTCCACCGCGTCAGAATACTATTTTTAACAGTTCAAACAAAACACTTGTTAGTTGAAACCATTTCAATAATAATCTCTCTTAAACGTATTATTAATTACAAACATAAGAAGATTTAGTAAATTACCAGAGAGGTTTTGGTGGGTTGATGAACCATAGGAGTAGCAAGATGAAAAACAAATTCACACCCATCGATTGCTTTCTCAAACTCATCTGGATTGTAAATATCAGCTTGAAATAGAATTAAATTTGTATTTCCATTTGGAAGTGATTTTAGAAGATTTACTTTAGACGTATCTTCTGCAATTAAAAGAAATATCAGAAAATAAATTTAAAAAAAAAAAGGATATAAATAGATTTGAGGGAAAAAAGAAAGAAAAAAATACCTAAATTTCTCAAAGTTGCATGGACGATATAGCCTTTTTCCAAAAGCTTCTTGATAAGTAAAGAACCAATATATCCAGAACCTCCTGTAACACAAAGCTTGGTAGACATGGTGGAAAATGCAATGTCTTCTTCTTCAATGGCTGGTAATGAATATGTATATGTAATCTATCTAGAGAGTTCCTTCTCCTTTATATTTGTGG
>CANUEY010250660.1:0-10483 GCA_948099555.1 Croton setiger
CTTGACTTAAAATTGGAAAACAAATTTGGTTTGAGAGGCCGGTTTTATACCGGGCGTTAGTCGAAATGTAATTTCGGCTAACGTACCCAACCCTCTTACCCGAACTTTGGTTTTGACTAATGCCTTATCTATTTAAAAAAACGGAATCAACTTTTCATAATTAATTTGGTTTTCTTAAAACCGGTATCCCGACGGGTGGCAACTCAATTTTTAAGACCGACCAGTTCAGCAAATATCCAAAAATGTTTTATCACTTGTTTTTCCTAAAATCAAAAAAAAAAAAAATCTAAAGTTTTTCAGTTTTAATTTAAAATCGGAAAAGTCGTCGTTCGTTAGTCGGGATCGACATCAGGTTTGTAATCTATTAATAATGCTCATGATTAAAGGAATATGTGATATAGTAAATAAGGAATGGCATGTCATATGCATGGTGGACGTCATTGCATTACATGTAGAGTTATTACATGTTAATAGTGCTTGTGTGTTGTCATATAGTAAATAAAGCATGTTATGTTTGAATATGCTTATAGTGCAGAGAAAGACAGGATTAATCAGAGATAAAGGTAAAAGAGAAAAGATGTCATATGCTATACATGTATGATATGAATGGCATGATTATGTATGTTAAGAATGTTTTGATATATGTTTTGATAGAGATGCCATATACTATACATGTGTGATATGAATGACATGTTCATGTATGTTTTGAATATGTAAAGACGTTAACAGATTTAAAAAGAGAATGCAACATGTTATATATGTTGAAAAAAATATAGCATGTTTTATGACATAAGAGTACAAGTAGAGGTTGTTACAATTGCATTATATGTAGAGTTTTAATATGTTAATATACCTACGGGTTCAATGTTACTTGTATGATTGATTACTGTGGAGTCTTAAAGCATAGATGTTCTTATGTTATATGTTAAGAATGTAAAACAAATGGCATGTTTTATGACATAAGGGTTATAGGTCAGGTTGTTACAGAAAATTCTGACGGCAAAATGGTTCAAATACAGAGAACCTAAGAAGATACTCTCAGAAGTGTCAAGAATGGATGCAGTGCATTTAATCAAAAAACTATCTAACAAGTCCTAAAACGGGATCCTCTGAGAAGTCAATTGTGAAATTTGCGCTGCCCCTGGACGGCTTCACAATCAGCCATTGCATTAGAATAGAATTGCATTTGGAAAGCCATGCATACATTCATTTGACTAACCACGTATCTATATATTTGTGTTGAAATTTTGCAAGAACAAAATACCCTATGCATTAAGAGAGTTAACAATCAAAAATCAAAAGTGAAAAGCCAAAAAAAAGTCTCTCAACAACAGTGAAAGTTTCCTCCAACAAAAACCTTCCAACAATAGTGGATGGTTTCCTTCAAAAAAATCCTCTCAACAAAAGTGAGAGATCCTTCCAACAACAGTGGATGGTTTCCTTCAGACGAATCCTCTCAACAATAGTGAGAGATCTTCCCAACAACAATGGATGGTTTCTTCAAACAAATCTTCTTAACAACAATGAGAGAACCTTCAAACAACAGTGGATGGTTTCCTTCAGAAAAATCCTCTTAACAATAGTGAAAGATCATTCCAACAACAGTGGATGGTTTCCTTTAGAAAAACATTCTCAAGAACAGTGAGAGATCCTTCCAAAAACAGTGGATGCTTTCCTTCATGCAAATCCTTTCAACAACAGTGAGATATCCTTCCAACAATAGTAGATGGTTTCCTTCAGAAAAATCCTCTCAACATTAGTAAGAGATCCTTCTAACAACATTGGATGGTTTCCTTCAAACAAATCCTTTAAACAACAATGAGATCCTTCCAACAATAGTGGATGGTTTTCTTTAGACAAATCCTCTTAACAACAGTGAGAGATCCTTCCAACAACAGTGGGATTGTTTCTGTTGACGTTTAATTTTTGTCTCAAAAATGATCGATGATGATAAATGCTCAAGCTTGAAGAGATTCCCAGAATTCTAAAGCAACTCAATTCCTCTTGGTCTTCAAAATGGTTTCAATTACAAAATTTTCCTTCTTCTTTAAAAAATATTTGAGTGGATTTTAAATTTTAAATTTTATATTTCTTAAAAAAGTAGAAAAGAAGAAAAAAAAGATTTAGTTTTAATTCCATTATATTTCATTTATTAAAGAAATGACGTCGTTTTAATAAAGGTGAAACGACGTTGTTTCACCAAGTCAGGAAAAGAATTAAAGATTGAAATGCAGCATCTCGAGTCAGAACGACGCCATTTATTCCTTACTAAAACAAAAAAAGAAAACAGAAGAGTGAAACGCGAAGGTGATGGAGAGAAACAGAGACAGACGGAAGTTGGAAACGATGAAGGCAGTAGAGCCCTAGATGGAAACTAAGACCAGAAGAATCGATGACGATGAGAGGAGAAAGGGATAAGGATCGCTCCGGAAGAAGAGGGAAGAGTCCAAGCCGGAACTAGCGTCTGACGAGGCAAAGAGAGGCGTGGAGGAACGGACTGCTAGGAGCATATAAAAGGCAAAAGGTTCCTTTGCAGAGGGGGTTCGAGAGGGTGGAGAGAGAACACGATCCCATGAGAGGAAACAATCTGGAGAGGGAATAGATTCTGGGGTTTCTTTGTTGTCTGACTTTATGAAAATTTAGGGTTTTAAATTGGGGATTTTTCTGGGGTGTTGAATTTTCAAATTGTAAAGGAAAAAATCTTCTTTTCTGTTTTAATTTTTCAACAAAGAAGAACTGACCTTGTAACGTATTCTGGAAATTGAAAAAATGCAGCTAAGCTTGACTCTGAGGTAATTTCTCAATTTGTTTCAATTTCTGTTTTCTTCCTCAGTATGTTTAGAACAATTTGAGAATCAAATTGATTTTGCTATTTCGATCCTTCAGTTGTGTTTTTACTGTGGCAGTTTCAATTTCGTGTCTTCTTTTTACTTTGTTTTGTCTCTGAATTCTCTTATGAGTTTCGATTGCTTTCTGGAGAATTGTTGCGTTTCTGTTTAATCAATCGTGGTTTCAACTTAATAATTTCTGTTACTGGTGAGATTATAAGTTTGAGTACTGCTGAAATGAGTTGCAAATTAATGTTGTCGAGATTGTTGTCATACTGCCTCCATATTTTAGTTTTCAGTTCTCATACTGCCTCCATATTAATGTTTTTTGCAAATAAATGTTGAGATTGTTGTCATACTGCTGGGATGCATACTGCCTCCACGTTCTAATTTTATGTTTTGGCATGCAACATCCTTTGACCTCCTTCTGCTTCTAGGGTTTAGTATCCCATTGCACATCGCTTGATTGAGGTGAAGTCTGGAATAATGAACTGGTCAGTCGGCTGATATTCTTGCTGCTTGCAAACTTAGAAAGTTGAGTTCAGATATAGACTTATTTGCCGCTGATTTGAATGTTTGTTGTTCCAATTCATAAATCGTCATGGTTTAAGTTGCCTCTAGTCTTTAAAAGTTATGCTTTAGATTTCGTAGGTCAAACTTGTCATGGTATCCGTTTTAAAAACCAGTTTGAACTTTCTGCTCACTTCTGCTTATGTTGGTTTGGATTAACAGGGGAGACAGTCTTGATTCTGCTAATGAAAGTTCCATATTGTTTATTTGCATGCATTCCTGAATTAGGAACTAATTGTGACATTTGGCATAGTTCATGGGCTGTTTTGCAAAAATTGAGGATAGTTAATGGAATATTGGCATGACTTTAGTGCTTTAAGGATTGTTTTGAATAACCTTCAAATGATTCCTAGACTGTTTTGGAAAGTTGAATATGTTTGGGGGCAAATTGATAATTTGGCATGATGTAGGGACTTGAACGTAATTTTGCAAAATTGATAATCCTCTCTTAATAGTTTTGCATGTTAGGAATGATTTGGTGATAATTGTATATTTATTGGACTGTTTTGAGAATTCACATGTTTTAGGGACTAAATTGGTAAAATACCATAATTCGAAGGACTTTTTCGTAATTATCCATGATTGTTTTAAATTGTTTTAATTCATTTATTTCGGGGCGTTTGGGATTATTTTGGGAGATTAAACGGGTAGAATGTAATTTTATTAGGACCGGTTTGTAATTATTTTCTCCGGAATCGGAGAAAGAATAATTAGTGTAGGGTATGGATGGTTTATTTTCTGCAATTTATTTCTGTACTTTACGCTTTCTATACTATGATTACACGAACGATTTAAAATCACCGATTTAGGAACATCGCTAGAATAATGACAAAATTGGCTTTCCCATAAAACTTAACTTAAATTTTGGAAAATAAAATTAGTTTTAGAGGCCGGTAAATCCGGGCGTCAGAGGAAGTGAAATTTTTGCTGGCGTACCCAACCCTCTTACTCAGATCTTTTTGGTTCCAGATCTCGCTTTTCTTTCAAAATTAAAACAGAGTCAAACTTTTTATTAAAATTAGATCAGTTTTCTTAAAAACTAAAATTTGTTCCCGAAGGGTGGCGACTTAAGACCAACTAGTTCGGCACCGCGATCCAAATCATTTTATCACCATCTTTTTGATAACAAATCCAAAACGAACATCATCAGTTTTTTGGCGACTCTGCTAAGGATTTTATAATCAATCTCTGGTTTCTATCACCTAAGTTTTTTTACTGTAATTAAGGGTTGACTTTTTTCAAACAGACCAATTTATTTTCCAACCTTTAAGTTAAACCTTTTCTCCAAATAAAATTGGAATAAAGCATTCGGTGATTTTTGTCATTTATTGTTTGATTTACTGCTTTCCATAAATTTTTTAGGAATTGCATTTCATACTTCAGCATCTTCTATCTCCGTTCTACCCCGATCACCCTCGCGGTAAGGTTATCGGTGCGACCGGTTTGCTGCCTTCCGAATTTATTTGGATACACCAGTCGGAGTATTGGTAATACTTATCAACCGTGAGTCTCGTACCTTCGGGTATATAAAATTATTTGTATCCTAATTTCCTGTTTTCACAAACCAAAATTACAAAAAAAGAAATCAGTTTTGAGGTCCCCTTTCAACAGCTTACCCTATTTTGATGCTTTGCCAAATATGTTGGTCATGTTTCAATCAACTTCTATATCACACGGAAATAAATTTCAGGGGCTAAAACAGGATTTTACCAAAAACTGGGTGCCAGGCGCGTAAAATGCCTCAAAACGCACGGGCTGGTGCCGTTTTAGGCGCTGGAATTAGCCCCAAAATGCAGCCTTCGTTCGCGTTTAGAACGCGTGCCAAGGGATCAAAATGACGCCTTCCCTTGTCGTTTTGGTCTTCTTCAACCTCTCTCCCCCTCTATTTCCAGCCGAAAACCCTAGCTCCCAAGCCAACTTCCAGGCGACCGTACGTCCACCTCCGGCAGCTTTCCGGCAAGCTACGACCACCGTTCTCTTTCTCTACACACCCTCTAGCTAACCATCGGAGCCAAATTCCCAGAAGCCCTATAAATTAAAAGATATAATTGCTAAAAGTTGGCTCTTCACACTGTTTTTCACTCAAAACCAGAAACTACCTATTTTTTTCCCAACTTCCGACAGTCGTTACGACTACCTCCAACGGTCTTCTGGTGATCTAAGACTACCAATCTCTTCTCCTACATGCCCTCTAACATTCCATCGAAGCCAAACTCTCCCATGCACTCCCAATTTAAAGATACAAGTCTCAAAGTCACTATCCCGAAACTGTTCAATACCCAGAATTGTGTTTTTCGTTCTTCTCTCAATTCAAGCCCCTCTCTTCACTATCTAACACCTCTAATCACTTAGTAAACATCCCAGAAGCATAATAAACGTATTGGATGGAAGATTTTTACCCAAATTTTTCTTCTCTCTTTTTCTTTCTTTCTTTCTTTTTTTTTTCTCTTTCTTTCTCTCTTACCCGTTTTCTCTTTCCTAATTCCTTCACTCCAGATTGTTGCCACCTCTTCAAAATGCCAGAAAAACAATCAAGCACATCACATAACAGCAGCTGCTTCCAAATTTTCATTTAATCACTTCTTTTCCCTTTTAATTTTTCTTAACCTAAAAATAACATAATTCACTTCCTTTCTTTCCAAATTTCTCAAATTCCAGCCTCTAAATCAATTCCAGCACCAGTTTCAAAATGTTTTTGGTGTCAAAATAAATAGTATAACACGTGTCTGAAGTTTCGTAAAAATCGGAATCCAAAAACTTGTCGCGGCTCGGTCGGTGCCCTAAGCAGACTCCGAAGCTCGACAATTTTTGCTTTGTTAGGATTCAGTTTTTAGTTTCAGTTAGAAGTCTTATTTTGATGTTCAAGAGGGAATTAAAATGAAAGCAGTTGCTGCTTTCATTTGTTGCTTGTTGTTTTAAGGTTTCTTATCGCAATTAAGGTCTAGCTTGTTATGTTGAGTCCTAGGATGACTTGATGTTTCTATTTTCCTCATGGTTGCTGCAATCCCTTTCCTTTTGACTACTGCTTCTACCATTAGAAAGGTTCTTGCACAAATAGGGTGTGGATGCAATGTCTTGCATACTAGATAGGTTGTTCTAATTATCTTGATGCATGAAGGGTTATTTCAGGAAGACTATACACATTTATGGGACTATTTTGAGAAGCTTAGTGTATGTTTAAGGGGTTAACTTGATGTTTTCATATGACTAGGGAATTGTTTTAACAATTATGCATGTTATTGGGACTGTTTTGATAGCTTGGTACATGTGCAGAGGGGCTGTTAACATACTATTTATGCATGAAATGAATGTTTGCAATTCATTCATATATATAGGGACTGTTTATATAATTTATATGTGTTTGAAGGGTCTATTTGAGAATTTGACATGTTGTTAGCTTGTTTTAGTTAGTTATGCATGCTAGCAGGCTGTTTGATGTGTGTGTAGACTATTTAAATAATATTACCTATCTTAGGGACTATTTTGGTAAATTTTCCTATTGCAATGACTACTTTGAAAATTGTTGCATGTTTGGATGGTAATTTGTAATTAGATCATGTATAGGGCTGATTTAAATATTTTTGCATGGTGAGGACTATTTCTGAATTTTAATGTGTTTTAGGGGTAGTTTGGTAATTTTGTTACATGATTGGGTACCTAGATGTAATTTGACACATTAGATGCCTTGTTTAGGTAATTTTGCAATCTAAGGGCTGTTTTGTAATATGTATGGATTTTTTTAGAGATATGGCATCCTATAAGGGGTGAATGCTAAATTTTTATAAAATAAGGACCTTTTTATAAAATAAGGACCTTTCTGCAATTTTCCAAAATTATAAGGATTTTTGGTAATTTTGCATGCTAGCTTTAAATACTTAAATTTACTTTTTTGGGGGTATTTGGGTTTTAATTTGGGTTTAAATTGGGTAAAATATAATTCATTAGGACCAATTTGTAATTATTTTCTCCTTTGGAGAAAACATAAGTAAATCTAAGGGGTGGATGATTTATTTTTCATAATTTAATTTCCACAATCTATCGATTTCTATTTTGTGTTTGTGTAAACGACTTAAACCACCGAATTAGGAGCATTGTTAGTTAGATTTTCAATAAAATCTTAATTTAAAACTTGGAAAACAAAAATTGGTTTTAAAGACCGGTGAATCCGGCCGGTAATTGGTTTCGACTGGCGTACCTAACCCTCTTACTCAGATCTTTTGGTTCAAGACCTTGCCTTTCTTTTATTAAACAAAACGGAGTCAACTTTTTATTAAAATTGGATAAGTTTTCTTAGAAAACTAAAATTGGTTCCCGAAAGGTGGCAACTCAAAATTTTTTAAAGACCGATTGATTTGGCACTGCGCATCAAAATGATTTATAACCGCTTTTAGAAAAGAAAACTCTAAGTTCAAAATTTGGCAAGAATTTGGCCTTAGTTTGAAAATGAACCTAAAAATCGTTCTTCGCTTTATCGCGGGCGGTAACTGTGACACCCCAAACCCAACCTACGTCGTTATCGACGTCATTTCATGCATAAAGTGCATTTTCATTTAAAATGCATCATATTTGATTTGAAATATGATTTGAATATGAAATATATGATTTGAACATGAAATGGAATGAAATAAATATGATAAAAAAAAATTATGTTTTAAGCTCGTTTACCGTCGGAAGACACAAACGAGACCTGATTAGAGTTTTTGGCTTGCGCGACCGAAAAACGTCGGAAACGCGGAAAATATAATGTAAATGATTTTGATATTTTATGATATGTTTATTTATATGATTTTAAGAGTTTTGAAACCCTAAAACTACAATGAATTCATACAGTTTCGGTTCCGTAAAAATCGTCGAGGTTTCGAAGTCGGTTTAGGGCACCGACCGAACCGCGAATAATTTTCGATTTCCGATTTTGAAGAAACTTGAAACATATGTTATACTTATTACTTTGACCTTAAAAATGAACTGAAATCATGTGATGGACTAGAATAGTGGCTGGAATTAAAAGAAAACAAGAAGTGTGAGAAAGGGTAATTTAGGGTTATTAGGATAATTAAAAGTTTTTGGTTAAATCTAAGTAGGAGGTGAAAAACTTAAGAGGTTGACTTGTTCCAGCGGTTAACAGTTGGCAAGAGAGAGGATTGAAGAGGTGGCAAGAGAGAGGATTGAAAGGTTCGAAGAAAAATAGAAAGAACGAAAGAAAGAGAGAAAGAAAGAGAAAGAAAAGAGAGAAAAAGAGGAGAAAGCTTTGGTTTAATAGCTTCAAAGGGTTCCTTAGAGTTGTAAGAGAAGGTTAGAAGTGGTAGGAAGGGAAGATAGTGGCTGGAAATTAAGATAGAAGCAAAACACAGTGGAGAGAGAAAATAGTTTTTGGGTAGAAAACAGTTTTGAGGAACCAACTTTGAGAGGTTATATCTTAGAACTTGGCATGCATGGGGGAATTCTGACCTGATGGTTCGATAGAGGGGATGTAGAGGAAGAGAACGGTGGTCTTAGTTCACCGGAAAAACCACTGGAGGTGGACGTATAAACGATTGGAAGTTGGTTGGAGGCCACTGGAAATCGAGCAAAATAGAAGAAAAAGAAGAGAGGAAGAAGACGATCACCACGCGGGCATGCGTTTTGATCAAAAGAGGCGTGGACCAAAACGGCAGGCAGGACTGCATTTTGATCGTTAACCCATCGTCCAAAACGGCAGCAACCTCTGCATTTTGAGGAAAATAGCACGCCCAGCACCTAAATTTCGGTAAAATCCCGTTTTGGCCCCTGAACTTTCCTGCCGTGTGCAGTTTAGCCCTTCTGCGCAGTTTTGCAATTATTTTTCATTACTTTTTGGTCCTTTGACTTCATTTATTTATGTTTTTGCCACAAAAACTTTTATAAATTATATTTTTGACCCCTCTTACCTAATTTGGGTATCTTGAATTCGTTTTTTACCTCAGAATTTATTTTTGACGCCGTTTTTTGCCTGAAAACCTTAGATTAAATATTTTGTTAAATCCTTTTGGTTTTGATAATTATAATTATTATTAATTATAACTATTATATGATAAATAGAGTTTGATAATTATTTTAAAGTGTTATTAAATGTTTATAAAAAAGAAAATTATACGAATTGAGTTAAAATTATCGGAAAATAATATGATTTGATTTTGGAACTCAATTATTTCAGAGAATTAAAAATTTAATCATGCATCATAGCACATATGGATTTCTTATGTGATTAATTGAATATTATTGCTATGTTATGCATTATAGGAGTATCGAGTTCTCGAGCAGGGCGGGTAAATTACCCGAGATCCAACCGAGCTAACAGCAGTAAGGTAAGTGTTAAACCCACTTACTCATGTTTTTTATAGTGACTTTGTGGTTTGCCGGTATTGCTATATTTGAACTGTTTGGACCGGTACTGAAGCTCGGTCACTTACGATATATGAAAATGTGATTATATGATTTTATTGAACTGTTTGGACCGTTACTGAAGCCCGGTCAATTGGAATTATGTGATATATGAATTATGATGTTTGTGGTTTCTGAGTCGGTACTGAAATCCGACCAATTAACTTATATGATTTTGATATATAGATATATATACTGTTTGGACCGGTACTGAAGCCCTGTCATTGGATTATATGAAATATGATATGAAATGTATATTATGTAAATGCATTTCCACAGGACTTAAATATGGCCGTTGTGATTATTGTAGCCAGTGTTTGCAAATTTCACAAAAGAAACCTACGATTTCTATATGATTTAATGGAAAGACCTACAAGTCCTATATGTTACAGGATGATCTTCGGATCTTATATGTTTACAGGTTGATGTTCTGATCCCTATATGATTATGATATGACCGACGTTATTCCGATCTTATATGTTTACTGGCTAGCTATGGATACTTATTGTAACACCTCTTACTATATACCTATGTCATAAAACAGGCCATTTTTTTTAAACGTACGTCTGATGACGTTACTTCCATTTTAGTCTTTCCAACCATAGATATATTATATATATACCAAATACATTTTTAGCATGTTAATATACAACATCTTTTTCACTTAAACTTAATAAGGTTTATTC
>CANUEY010250677.1:0-40577 GCA_948099555.1 Croton setiger
ATATATATATATATATATATATATATATATATATATATATATATATATATATATATATAATTTTATTTCTTAAAAGCAGAAAATGATTGTGTTTCCTCCTCTTTATAGTCAAAAAGAATTATGAGTAAAAAGAAAGAAAGAGAATCAAATGATAATATTTCTTCTCTTTTAACCATTAAACTAATTGATTTTTAAGAGTTTGCCCTTTCTTTGCTCTGCTTCTCAAAATATATATCAGCAAAACAGCATTTGTCTTCTTATACAGAACAAAACACCCAAGAAATGACACTTTTCGGTTTCACTTCATGAAGTGACCTCATTTCTCACTTCTTCTTCTTCTCCTTCTCCTTCTTCTGTTACTTCAACTTCTAAGATTAATTAAGAGACACATACATATATATGCTGTGCATTGCAGCAAGTACTCTTCTTCATAGTTGATAATGGCTCAACAGGTATTGCTTTATCTTCTTTTTTCAATCTCTTGCATTATTCCCTCATGGGTTGTCTCTTAAATTTTATTAATTTTAGTACTTATTTGATTCTTCTCTTAATTTTTGAATGTGGGTATGTGTGGTTTTTGCTATAATTTCTCTGACCATATGGGTCTAGCTTTTATTTGTCATGTTGTTATTGTTTTTTCGATCATACTTAGTACAAAACTACTTCCATTATTTTTCTTTTCTTGATTTTTTCTGCTCTGATGTTGAAAGCTTTAATTTTTATTTCTTGCAATGATCCACCAGTACTGACTTTTGATTGGATTTTAGGAAGAAGGGTGGCCTCTTGGATTGCAACCCTTGAATGTGAGAATTGGTTTACCTAGAAATGGTGAAGTTTCTGGATCTGTATCATTCAATACTTTAATCACTGGTTCTCCAAGTTCCTCAACAGATTCTTCATCTGATTTAGATACAGAGGTCAGTATATATATTACAGGAACAAAAAAAAATTAGCTAAAGGTTTTTACTTTTGGGTATTTACAGCTACAGGAACTCAATTAAGTCTTTTTTTAAAAGAAAATTTCTCTCCAAAATAGAGAGAGTACATTACAAAGCTTTTGCTTGTTTTGGTTTGTTTTCTTTGTGCTTGAATATACCTTAAATCCGGTTTCTTGCTATGATTTTCTTTCTAAACAACATTTTGTGCTTAATTAAAGAAACCATGTATATAGACACTCACTTCATTGAAAGGTCCAGTTGGGATATTATGGTGTTTTGACGTGATTTGGGGTAATGAAACATTAGAGATATAATGATTTTGACATAAATTGTTTATCTTTTTTGTTTGCTAATGCACTCATTAACAATACTATTTTTTTTTTTTTTTATTGCAATTATTATTGGTGTCTTTATCAATGGATTGGAGTAGCACTTCATAATTGCTTCAATCTAGCTTCAGATCGTGATATGGTCCAAGCTTTGTTTGATCATATAATCTTTATAAAGGGGCATAAACAACTCATTCCAACAATTTTGATTATTGGATTCGTTACTTTTTGCATATTAACTATTCATTTCAGAACATATATAGTACTTTTGTTAACTATTACTTGAAAATTTCTATCATTAGTAGATATGCAGCGTAATTGGTTTAGAATACACTAATAAGATCTGGTACATACAAATGGAACCATAATGCAGAAAGAATTAGGGATGCTAGAAGTTAGTATTGTATATAATGTTATTGCATATGCACAAACGAGATATTTTTCATTTTAGTTTAAATGGTTAAAACAATCATGGACTTCGATGTAGTTTCGTTCAATTAACTTGCTAAGATGCTTGTTTCTGCTTTTGTTACTGGTAAAATTTAGGTAAGCTGGTACTGATTAGCATTACTGTAATGTCATATGTTATGTGGCTTCATTTC
Organism: Croton setiger; assembly: GCA_948099555.1. Lineage (NCBI taxonomy): Eukaryota > Viridiplantae > Streptophyta > Magnoliopsida > Malpighiales > Euphorbiaceae > Croton > Croton setiger. Next base: position 1,870 of record CANUEY010250677.1, read on the forward strand.
TTGCTTTGAGGAGAAAGAATCACTAGCATTTAAGTTATGGAGAACAATATCTCTAATCCAAAGCATCAAATAAATCTAGTACATTGTAAGTTAAAGTCTGTTAAGCTTTGTTTTTTTAAGTCTGTTTAGCTTGTGGTAAACTTAACAACATCCCCAAATTTGTTTATCAGAAGTGGTACTTCTCAGAACAATCTTTTTGTAGAATTGGCTGATCCCTTATTTTAATTTCAATGTCAAGGAGTTAAATTGATAATTTGCTGGAATTTTGTCTGCGATGAATGATTTCAGTCGACAGGATCGTTCTTCCATGACCAAAGCATTACACTTGGGAGCCTAATTGGTGTCTCAAACCTATTAGAGCTATCAAGGAAATCATCAAGAATAAGAAAAGTAGAAGTACTCAAAGAAAAAAAGAGCAACAAAAAACCAAAAACATGGCTTTTCTCGCTATGTTCAAGGGACAGTACCGACGTTCAAAATATGAATAGTAATCATCCTCCATCACTTGGCCACTTTCTCGCCGTCGAGAGAAGAGCAGCTAATGAATACAGAAGGAACACTAATCAAAGTCCTAATGCTAGTATTTATGGAGTTGATGAAATTTCGTTAGCACAGCCACTAACACAATCTAATTCACTATTTGTTAATGGTCATGTTGCTCCTCCAAGAAATGGAGAGTTAGAATTAGATGAGAATAATGGTAATGGGTATGGAGTTCCTGTCCTGTTTTCTTGCATGTGTGGACACCCTGCTTAATGTATAAGGTTGTCCTAAACTTTTTTTTTTTTTTCATTGGTCTCATATTTGATGATTTAATTTCTTGTGGGTAGGGAATTCAAAAGGATAATTACTCTCAACTCTTTAAAGTTTATTATAATCTGCAATCGGATCCTTTCATTTTAAAAAATTAATTAATATATCTTTTATGTTTTGAGTCGTTATACTATCAGATTTTTTCGTTCAGTTTTTAATCGATCTATTAATCAAATAAAAAGTCAAATTTTTTTATTTGTGATTTTAAAGAGTATTTAATAATAATAATAATAATAATAATAATAAATTATAATTCTGGCAGAGATGATGCTAAAATCAAGCACATAAATCACTTGCTCCATGTCCGCATGATCTAATCAAATCTAATTCTGAAAAAAAAAAAGCAATATTCTCTCCTTCCTAATCCAACAACCACCAACAAATCCATCATCCATTTATCTTCTCTCCTTCCTAACCTTAAATTCCAGATTCATTTCTGCACATAAATTAAAAAAATTCATTTTTTTTTTACTTTCTTCTCGAAATACTTTTTTTATGACTAATCGTTACATTCCATAATAAAAAATACTCATTCCGCACATGATTCGACTAATACTATAAAATAATACTTCACTTTTATCCACTCCTACATAATTTGACTAATTTAATAAAATAAACAATCACTTTTCTCCATTTTTTACTTACATTACCAAAAAGTAAGCTTCCTCATTTTTTAGGGGTGTGCCAAAAACCCAAATCCGAAAATTCAGACTGAACCCCGTCAGATTTTTCAAGGTTTAGGTTGCTCCGATCTAATAAATAGGGCTGCGATCGGTCTAAATTTTGGAGAAATCAGGTTTTTCATTAACCCAAACCTTAATCCGACATACCCAACCTCGACTTGTTAGATTTTTGAGATTGGTCCAGGCCACAAAACTAACCAATTTCGGGTTACATCGGATCGGTCCGGATTTGACCCATACTCAACCCATGAACTGCCCTACCATTTGTGGAAATGAAAACCGACAGTAAAGAATAAAAAAGATTGGTGGAAAATTATAAAGAAGAGGGGGAAAAACACTATTTTAATGAAAATAGAAACACTTTAAAAAAATTTAGTTATGTTAATGTGTCAGGGAATGAATGAGAGTCATAAAACCTAAAACATAAAGGACTTGTAAAATAATTTTTCAAATTAGAAAGACCCAATTATAGATTATAGAAAATTTTAAAGACATGAAAATAATAAAATTTTCAGAATTTTATGATTTTTTCTATGAGAAAAAGGAATCAGTATGTTTTGCAGCAACGGACTCATACTCAAATGTAATGATTCTGCAAAGTGCAGAGGTATCTTTGCATATAGTGTTGATATGCATACGGTTGTCATTTAGTTTGATCTCAATCTTTCACTCAAATTTTAAATGACAATTTGTGCATAGGGAACTGTTGTTTGTTAGATTAGTTATACCTCTATCATTGTGCTGCTAATTTTAATTTACAAGAAAAAAATATTATAACTATTATTTCTAAACATAACATATTTTATTATCGTGCATATATTTGGTCGTCAGAACATGACCTAGCGATAAAATACATTTGAAATACGCACAATTTGTTTGAGAATCAATTCTCGTCTATGTCTTTTAAAAAAAAAGTTGAATACTAATAAGTCAGAGTCGAATTTAAGATCTATTAAGGTCTTAAAAAAGGGAGTTTACCGCCTTTCTACACATACAAAACAACGATTAGTTAGCATAAATCTTGAAATAATCTTCATATTTTTAGTAATTTAACACATTTAATCAATTTAACGTGAATATGGTACAAACATATAGAGGAAGTGGGAAAAGGTGGTATAAAAATGTGATGAACACATCACATTCACAAGCAATATCCACAAGAAAAGAAATTGAGCCAAAAGAACTGAAGAGCTGAGTGAACAAAAATGTCAAAAACTAATGAAAGATTTCTTAACCCTATTGGGACAGCGTTTGAGAATTTCAATAAAGAGATCACTTTTGGGTTTTTAGAGGATGTTTGTGGTCCCTATTTTTTGTTTTTTTCCCTACTGCTTCTATTTTCATATCCAAACATTTTAAGTTTAAAATCTTAATCCTTAAAACTCTTTTTTAATACAAAAACTTCTAATCATACTTTATTAACTAAATTATTTAAGTTAAAACCGAAAATTAAATAAATGAGGTTTACTCATATGATATGTCATGGATCATGAATACATTGAAAGTGACCGTCTTCCTTAATCTCCTTACAAGCATGGGAAAGACCAATCATTCCTCTAACACCACCATTACTACTCATAATCATTTTTAATCCTTCTTATAATTAATCAAACCAATTAATCCCTAGATTTTTTTTTTCTTTTTTTCTTTATAATTTATGATATTTCTGCTTGTGACATGAGATCAGGTTCATGTGAATTTCGAAGCTTTTCCATTGTTTTCAAATAGGGAAATTATAATAATTTAATTTTCTCGTTAAAATTTCAAATTGATATTTTTTTAATGAATAAAAACATATCTCATATAGATATTTTGCTCTATGGTCATTTAAATATTATTATAAGATTAGTCCAAATGTAAACAGGGTTGTAATCTTTTGACTCCTTGATAGCAATTGCTTCATTGGATTAATAAATACTGTATTAAATTAAATAATATGCGATTATTTTCAAAGAACGAAAAAACACGTTACTCCTTTTGTTGAAAAAATAGAATTTTTTTTTAAAAAAAATTAAAGAATTGAAAAGTAAAATAATTAAAAATAAGAGACGTTTTATAAACAAATTAGTGATGAATTTTGACTGATTAATAGCAAATTTATTGGTTAAGGAAGATGATTAATATATAATTAATTATACAGCAATGAACACATGATAAGACTTAAATTTTACTAATCAAACCAACATTCACATACAATACTTTTCTACTACATAACTTTCTACCTCCAAACCTACCTAATTCCTCAAGGAATTCTACTGTTAATTAATTAAAACATAAGTTAAGTATTTCGTAATTAAGAAAAAATTAAAAGTTATAAATTTACTGTAGAAAATAGCTGAATAAAATATGCATCCAATAATTAGAAGAAATCATAAATGCAAGAAATAGTTTGGGACCCAAGAAAAGAGAGATAAAGGAAGAAAAGTGAAGTCAATATTAACAAGTCTACATCAGTCATCAGGAGAAGAGTTTAAAGAGAAAAAGGAAATACGGAACAACTACTTTCCGGTGAACTGGGTCTTCATAACAGACCACCGTCGGCCGTTGTCAGGCAGCTGAGCTTAATTTTCAATCCGATTACTACTTCCATTATTATCACCAAATATGTAAAACCAAATGGCCGGCCTTTTCTGGCCCCCCACAGTCAAGTTACTCCCGTTTACGACTCTCTTTTTAAGTTTTTTTATCTGAAAAGACTTTGTAAATTTTTTAGTTCTAAAAGAATTTTTCCTTAAGTTTGTTTTTCATTTTTAGTATATATGAAAATGTTTTAAATAATTTTTGATTTATAGTATGTGGATTGTAATTTTTATAAATTTTTTTTTTTATAAAAAAAAATTTTAATATAATTTATTAAAAAAGATATTTTTAAAATATGGAAGTCTCTTTTTTTTCAGAAAAGAAAATCATTTTAAAATGATTTTTTTATCCTCTTCCCTCCTCTTTTGTAGGCCCATTACCACTGCCACGTGGTCATCTTCACGTCTGGTAATGTTTATTGGGTCCTACTCTTATTTGTTGTAATAATTTGTACTGAATGAAATAAACAAAAATATTTACTGTACTTTTTATGTTTTTTTTTAAAAAAAGAAAATAGAGAGAGAGAGTTAGAAACTTAAAATTTTATTATAACGAATAATAAAGTTTTTATTATTGGCATTATATTAAATTTATTACTAATTTTTTAAAGACATTAGCTGAATTCTGCTGACTCATATTCACGTGATAACCATTTTTCCTCTTTTTTCTAAATTATTTAATTTTTCCATATGATATAATTATTGTTCTTACGGAGATGGTAGTACACAATTCGATGTTTTTTTAAGGTTGATAATTTATTATTTAACGCATGGAATAATGTTTTTTTAATATAATAAATGACAGTATTAATTAGTACATTGTGAAAAAGCCAAGATTTTTATTTAAATTATATATTCTTGTCATAATATTTTGAATTTTAGTAGAAATAAGATGAATGGCAGAAATGACAAATTAGTAAAGATGCTTGCTTGCAACATGGCATGGCATTTATGGGGAGGGTTTCGACTTTCAAGTGCTCTTAATTAAAAAGTAGTAAGCAGCCACGAAGCCATGCATTAACATCTAAAGAAGAAGCTCTGATATGATCTGATCTGAAGAAAGAAATGAATTTTTTCTTTGATTGATCCTCAAAAACAATAATTAATTAACCAATACTCCTTCAATCTCAAGTAAACAAAAGATTAATACAATATGACCCACAGCAACCATATTACCAAACTTACCAACCCAAACCTGCATTTCACGTCTTTCTGCTTATTTCCCAAATCTACATACCAAATATGGACCTCTATCTATATAGAGCCTATATATATTTTTTTTATATACCAATTGGGTCCAGCACCGACCGACTTCGATTCCTCTCATCATATCTTTGCCCTTCTTTAGAGCACAAGTAAAGGAATCCTATCTTGATTGCTACTTGGAATCTTTGATTGCCAAATGCTACTACAAACAATCTATCTATCATCATCATGGCTTATCCACCCATTCATTTTCTGCCGTTATTCTTCCTGAGCCACGGCCACCCATTTTTCCAAATGAGCTCATAGCTGATAGTCCCTTGAAGCTGCTGCTTCCTTCGCTGCTGAAGTTGCGTGACTTTCTAGCCTTTCTCATCTTTGGTGAACCAATGTCACCTATTTCTTGATCCATTTCTTCACAGTTCTTGACTTTAGCTACTGCTAGCCGAACAATGGCACTTCGACAGAACGGGCACACTGGCGGGTTGAGGCATGCAGTTGTTGGGTTGGGTTTATTGTGGCAACAGAGCGCTAGTGTGCATTGTGCGCACATTTGGTGTCCACAATCTTGTACTTCAATTGTGCAAACTTGTTCGAAACATATGCAACACAATTCTGTATCACTTGCCTACATTTTATTAAAAACATAGTAGTAAAAAAATGTATTAGTCTTGTGTTGTGAATTCACTATCATTTGGTAAAACGCAATTTTCATGAGCTCCATATTTTAATTACCTCAGATATATTGTCATCTGCTCCCATGTCAGAATGGGATGGAGATGGAAGAGAATAAGCAGTTCCCTTCAAGATATTCTTTTCCCTCTCCCTGTTTGCATCCATTAAAGCACGTTCTAAAAGAGCCTTTGCTTCCTGATTAAGCTCACTAATGAACTTTAATGGTGATGGCCAAACAAGAGGTTCGGCCGAAGATGGATTTAGTAAGGCTGCACAAGCTCCATGCTTATGCTTCAAAGCAACTATATAGGGTATTCTCCTGTAAATAGAAGATTAAATCAGCAACTTTATTTTAAATAAACGATGATGGATCAATATACAAATTCATGGAATAGCAGAAAATTGATGCCATTTCTCTAGAAATACAATGAAATTATCAAAGAATTTGCTGCAAATGAGAAAATAAGTGAGCAAGAACAAACCATACCCAGATGAATCTCTTTGAAGGCGATCAGCTCCCCACGCCAGCAATTCACGGATGCAATCAAGAGATCCACCTCTGGCTGCCAAATGAAGAGGAGTACTCCCAGGGCAGCTGCCATAAACAGCAATTTAATTATTAATAAGACCAACACAGATCAAATACTTACAAAAGAGTTAAAAAAATTAATCTAGACAACCATTACCCATATCCGCCTGTTGAAGCACAGACAAGAGCTCCACTGTTTAACAAAATACGTACACATTCAGGCCGTCTTTGACGAGAAGCTAAATGTAAAGGCGCGGCCCCTCTACCATCTCTAATATTAACAAACCGCGCAAATCCCCTAGATTCAGCCATTTATGCAAGTTAGTAAAGCAAAAACAACCAAATTGCATCAGTTTTGTGAAAAAAAGTAGACAAAATTACCAAGAGAAAGCAACAGGGCTAGTTTGAGCAGCAGAGAGGACAGCTTGAAGACAATCAGCATGACCATAATAAGCAGCATAGTGTAAGCAAGTTCTTTCATTAAGTGAATCGAACTTCAAAATCTGATCAAATCACAAAGATCACTCTAATCAACATTCAAATTTACAACTTCAAGCTATAAAGAAGAGATTGGGCATTTCTCTGTTTGACATACATTTGCTCCAGCATCAATTAACTTTTTTAGACATGAGATTTTGCCATGCATTGCAGCTAGCATTAGCGGAGTCTGCAAAATTACAATCTCTGTTAAGTAAATTCACAAGATCAAGCTAAGTGTTTACACATTCATTAATCAAGAAAAACAATACCTGCTTGTGACGATTCACAACATCTGGATCCACAGATCGCTCTAAAAGCATAGATAAAATCTACAAATAGTTCAAAAAAACAGAAAAGAAAATCAATTATAAGCCGTTCGCAAGAACAACAAAATCCCAGAAGAAGAATTTAACTTTGAACACCAGAGACCAAAACCCAACAACTCAATTACTCCAAAAATGCCGAAACTGAATTAAACATAAGAAATAAGAAGAAACAACGAAATCCCACCTCGATCCGGCCATTGGCAGCAGCAATATGCAGTGCAGATTGGCGATCATAAGCAGTAGTGTGGTGCAAAAGAGACGGGTCTCTTAAAAGCATAGCTTTTACAGTATCAATATCACCTGCCTGCACTGCACTGAATAGCCCACCGTATTCATGACTCGCTGCACAGCTCAATCCCTGACCCATATTTTTCTACAACTCGTTTTAAACCAGGTGCTGTCACCGGAAAGGCGCTGCACCACCGCAGCCGCCGTCTTCCGCCACCTTCTCCGAGTAAGAGAGAGAGACAGAGAGAGAGAGAGAGAGGTGGCTAAAGCTCTCTCCGCGTTTGCTCGGCTAAATGAGAAAAAGTTCCATCTTTAAGTAGTAGTAGTACCCTTTAGGGACAGTCTAGAGAGAGAATACTGTGTTTTCTAGAGAGAGAAAGTCTTAGTATTGGAGTTTGGAGCTGCCCGAAGGCTGCCCGTGTCAGTCACTGAGTCTGAGTTCGGGCAGCAGTCAGATATTTGTTCGGGCAGTTTTTAGATTCCATAAAACAGTAATTTATATTTTCATTGTACTAAACCTGGGATTTTGATTCATCTCGACCGTTGAAACTCGCGGTAGATTGTTCCAAACCGTTCGATCACTGAGGGTACAATGGGAATTCCCCGCTCTATGGATTATTAATACTATAATTCAGTGGAGTATTGTTGAGAAGTCCGGTTTTGTATGTATTATAAATGAGCGGCATGGGTTTGGTTTGGAAGTTTGTTTTACTACTTTACCCTTACACGTTACAGAATATTACACTCGATAGTCCCTTCCTGGCGTCTGCTAATAGCTCTTTTCTTACCAAGAAAATGACGGTGACACACAGTGCCCGAAGTGTGAACAAACAAAATTACCATTAAACCCTCAGCACTATTGCACATTAATAAAACATAATTTATATAATAAAATTAGTTAATGATTAATTTTGAAAACATGAAGAATCAAAGCGTTTTAATTTTTATTTTCTTAAAAAATTACGCATGTGAAAAAATAATTACGGAATTTTAAAATATATATATACATGATATGCAAATGCAAATCTTTGGCCAATCTTTATTTTCTTAATTATTAATAATTAATACTATATATTAAAATACTTATACTTGTTATTAATTTCGATGTATTTTGTAAATGACTACGTGGCTGGCTGATCATAAATACTATTTTATTTTAACCTGAAAACATTTTCTTTATTTTCAGGCCAACATAAATTGTTAGGCGACTTCACATTAAGCATTCATCCCCATTGATGAATTCATTTATGTTTATTTTCATCGACATTCAGCAATAATGATGAACTGTTGTATGAGATTTTGGAAATTTTGAGTGCACGCTCTTAGAATTAATGAAAATAAATTTAATTTTTCAGACAGTTGAAACTTATAAAACATGAGAACAAAGTAATAATGTAATTAAAAAAATTTATAATGAAAAATGCTATAATTTATTACTTCAAATATTGTTTAAAGTTTAGTTGGGGGTATAGAATTATAGAATCATGATATTTCCAAATCAGGTTTATTAATAATAACATATTAGTGCCATATTAGTGCCAAATAAGGAATTGAAATACATAACGTATTTTGTAAAAAGAAATAAAACTCTCTGTAAAATATATGTTTTTATGATTAAGAAGGCTCAAATATTTCATATTCTCTAAATAATATAAAAAGATTACTAAACCCCTTTTTAGAACAAATCCATTTTTGAAAAATAATCTAATTTTCCTTTAAAAAAAATAAAAAAAAATGCAATACCATCATATATATAACACAATCATACGATTGCAGTCTTGGGAATAATGCAAGATATTTCTCTAGCAATTATTGTAGAGCCTAAATTTTAAAAAGGACAAAATTTTCAAACCTATTATTGTTATCATCCTATTTAAAGCATCATTAATCTTTTATTCAATTTTTTTTTATATTTTATCAAAATTTTGAAAAAACAATATATTCAAATAAAAGGTTTCAATTTTTTTTTTATTTTTTATCTCTCATATAAAAACATAATTATATACTTCAGTTATGCCATTTATTAGTATAATTTATATTTCATATTTAAAGAATTAATAGATATATTCACATTGACAGTACAATGATTGCTAGATCATATTTCTCCTGTTAAGAATATTGAAATTCAACTATTTTAAGGGGCTTGTAAGTAAATACTCTATAACATATTTGAAACTGGTTGGTAATAAGTAGTATTTTTGACATAAATTAAAATCTAAATTCTAATTTACTCCTAATTCAAAACAAATAGTAAATTATCACCACTATTGTCACTGCAGACACTCAATACATACAATACATAGATCAATACATATGATGCATATACATACAATGCTATCACTATCTCTCCATGACCGCCACTACTACCACCGCCACCATTGTTGCCGTCATTACCACCTTTGACAAGCAGTACATAAGACATAAATACCAATACATATAGTATATGTACTGTTGCTCCCTACCATCGTTACTATTGCCGCCACTTCCTCCGATGCTAGTATATACTTTTTTTGCATATGGTACATACTTTTTTAATCAAATAGTAAAAGGGTAATTTAATTCTAAATATGATATTTACTACATTTCCAAAACAATGTAATAAACATTTGCTTCTTAATAATAATAATAATAATAATAATAAACTTAGGTATAAAATATAGATTAATTAGCGACATTCTTTTACACCGAAAGCATAGGCTGTTTTTGAGAAAAATTAACAATAAAAAAAGGTCCAAAATTTGAAAAATTTGAATTGAAAGAGTCGTAAAGGAAGTGCATGCAAAAGTAAATAGAACTCAAATATATCAATTTCTAAAGCAAACTCTTCAAATGTCCAAAATCAAACCAAATTTCCTTTGGAATTACTTCTTTCAAAGCAACGCCATAATTCTTCTTTTTTACAAACATTTGGAACCTACTTTTCCTTTTATTTCCCAATTGTAATTCCAAGTACGTAATGGGAAATATTATTATTTTTACTAATTTACTATTTTTAACTTACTTGATGCGTTCATTTACTTTTTATTCTATACCTCTAATCTCTAATTAGATTAAATAATTAATTAACTCACTACATCATCTTTGTGTCCAACACATGATTTGGTTAAAATAAGTTTATTTTTTCAAAAAAAAAAAAGGACAACTCAATTATGTGGATCTATTTTTATATAATATTATTTATAGTATTATTTTGATAGGAAAATGTGCATATATATACATTGAATAGAGTAAAGAAATGGCCAAAATCATAGCCAAGCAAATGAAATTCACTTATGTATATAAGAGTTTGATATTTTATTATGAATAATTCTCATTTGCTAGGGAACTTTGTTGGTCTAATCTTATAATGCAAGAATAGTCATGTGAATATATATATATATATATATATAAAATAGTGCACAACTCTCTCATAACCAAAAACGAGTAGATTCACACACATGGGAACTAAAAGACAAGAGAAGTTGGTTTGGGTTTGAAAATAGAGCAAAAATAACAAAATGGGTTTTTTTTTTTTTTTTTTTTAGATTTTCAATTTCCAATGGCTTGATGCCAATGGTCAAGGAAAACAATCTATATAAGAATAATGGAAGGAGAAGACGCCCAAGTGCGTCAAAGCTAAAAATCTCGTTTATAACATTTACAGTTCGAAATTTCATTGAATCTGAACCAATCTATGATCAAATGATTTCGGTTTGGGGCCGAGCTAAATCAGGCGGGTCCAACGGGTCAACCCGACCCATGACCACATCTATATACGATATTTCGAATTTGAAAATATTCATTAATCTATGCTCTTAACTTTGTATTTTGAGTCATATGAAATTCTGAACTTTGCATTTTTGTCATATAGATTTGAACTTTAAAAGTAGTTATCTATGTCCATTAACTTTACATTTTGAGCTATATAACATCTTAAACATGCATTTGGCCAAAATTAAATAGTTTTACAATTAAAAAATAAAAATAAACATAACAAAATGTGAAAATCTCGAGAATAAATGAGACATGTTTGGGAGGATAAAGCTGAGTATTAGCCATGAAAATATAATAAAAGAAAGGATAAAGCTTGAGCACAAATATGAACATGTGGCAATGGTCCCTTTGATGAAGTCCTCTTTCTAAAATCACCAAACTAAAACAACGACTGTCATGGCTAAAATTATAACTGAAGTAACACCGTTTATAATTTTTTGGAACCATGAAGCATTATACCCAAACTTAATCATTCAACACTTCAAAACCTCTCACTCTACTTGATCATAAAGCCTTAATCATGTTCGTCTTTAGAGCCACAAACGAATCTCGGCCTCCATTCCTCCATTTTAACTAGTGCATTGTTTCAAATGCTATCATGACAATATCTTAAGGGTGGCAATCCATAAGTATGTCAGGTTCATGTTAGGTCAAGATAATTCACAATCTATTAAGTCTAACCCCTGACATGACCCATTAAGTAAATAAGTTGACATGATACGATCTATTAATAATTTGTGTCACATTGTGTCTAACTCATGTAACCAGTTTTATAATAGTATCATTTGCTAACATGTATAATCCAACATGACCTATATAACCTATTTTACATAATTCTCTCATTAATTTATTTTTTTTACACAATCCATACAACTCGTTTGTCTATAATTGTGATATGCATAATCATAATTGTTAAAGTAATATTAATATATTAATATTACCGACATTAAATCCATAAAATAGTAATCTTTACAACAATAAGATTAAAATTACTAAAACGAATATAATTAAGAATATCCAAATCGAAGCCATAAACCAATCACTTCTGGTGAGAATAAGAACTTATATTGACAAACGTAACAACTTGAATGGCAGTGGAGTAAAGGAGGCACGTTTGTGGCTTTGTCGATGGAATGGAAGTTCTAGCTCGTCCGACCAGTTTGTCAACAAAAGGGGAGGCATGACAGTTCTTTTCTCGATATGATTTTGTTATTTAAGCAACTGTGTGAATGAGAGAAATGAATAGGAGAACTAGAAAATAAAGAAGTGAAAATTGCCAAATTTTTTTGGCAAAGAAAAATGCGTGATTTTGGTGTATAGATTTTTTAGTGTTAAATATTAAATAACCTATATATATGTGTGTGTAAAGGAAATGGGTATTTTTATTACTATTGATATCTAATATAGGGCGAACTCATAAGGAGATGCCTTGCTTAGTTGAAAGAATTGATTATAATGAGGTATTTTCTCCAGTTGTTAAACATTCATCCATTAGAATTTTGTTGGCCTTGGTAGCACGTTGAATTTGGAGCTAGCTCAACTTGATGTAAAGACCTTTCTTGCACGGTAATTTGAACGAGGAAATCTACACGACTCAGCCAGAAGGATACAAGGTTGCTGGTAAAGAATGTTGGGTTTGTAAACTTAGAAAATCGTTGTACAGACTGAAACAATCTCCGAGACAGTGGTATAAACGATTTGATAAGTTCATGAGGGGTCAGAAGTATAAGAGGAGCAAATACAATCGTTATGTGTATTTACGCAAACTTCAAGATGGTTCCCACATCTATTTACTCTTATATGTTGATGATATGCTGATTGCAGCAAAAAGCCAAGTTGATATTGACAGGTTGAAGACTCAATTGAATAAAGAGTTCGAGATAAAGGATTTAGGAGAAGCCAAGAAGATTCTCAGCATGGAGATAAGCAAAGATAGAGAGAGGGTAAACTTTGTGGCTTATGAATAACCCTTTATTCAACTAAGGCAAACTTTATGGCTTATGATGCATATAAAACACTTAAATCTTTCAAATTTCAGCATATGTGGCTTATTCATAAGTATGCACGATGATACAAAACCTATATGTACCCCACTTGCCCCTCATTAAATGATGGACTCCAATGCTCTTGCACCATCGGAAGGCAAGATTTATGAATAAGCCACATATGCTGAAATTTGAAAGATTTAGGTGTTTCATATGCATCATTAAGACAGTGCAAAACAATGGAAGAGTGATCAGATGATGACTTGCCCAAATGATGATAGTTAATACTATCAAATTTATCAAAAAAAGAGATATTAGTCATAAAACGATCAAGTCTTTCTCATATTCTACCATTACTCCTAAAAGTAAAGTCAAAACCCTAATATGGAATATCCACTAAACCATAATCATCAGAACAAGAAATAAAATCCTGCATAGAAGTCATAGGGACCAAATTCTCTCAAAGAATAGCTTAGTTGGTTCTAGAATGAAGACCATAGACAGCCAACAAGTTGAATGAAAAAGAAATAGAGTGCCAACAAACCAAGCAAGGAAGCAATTGGATACTCTATATGTTTATTTACAACAATAGACTATAAATATTAACACGTATATTATTTAAAATTATAAACCAAAACTGTTAAAAAATATTATACTTATAAATAAACATAAATTTATAATATTTTGTAGAACTTTAATTCATTAAAAATTAGACATTTTCTTTTTTTTTATCATATTAATAATATTTGAATCACTAAATTGTAAATGTTATCTAATTATGCTTTTTGAACAATATTACAATAATATATGTTACATGTGCAACTCATGGGCTAGTGCCTAGTTAAGTGTAATTTTGTTCTCAAGATTGTTTCTTTTTCATATAAACTTGAATTTAAACAAATGAAAGATTTTCTTGAGAAGTGTGAGATTGCATCAAATCATAGGATCATAGTTTTTCTTTTTTGGGTTAATTTTTATTTCATTGTAGATGGATGTGAAACCTATGTAATGAAATGATAATTGAGGACCACTTGGATCAATAAAATAAACCCATTTGCAATAATATCATTGTTGACATAATGGAATAATTTTGGCCAAAAAACAATTAAAATAAAAACAAAGTGAAATTGTCAAATTATAACAATTTAGAGGGCTCCATTAAGGAATAATACAAAGTTTGGATGCAATGGCTTTAATTAAGGGATGTAATAAATATATTGACTATTGAGGAATAAAATGAGTCAATCCTAGAAATCAAATCATCTTAAAATTGGGAAAGCCAAAGCTTATTTTCCAAAAAGTGATGAATAATAGAATATGAACTTAAATTTGGATAGCTTACAACCTCAACAAAAGGATAAATCCATTAATATTGGCTCACAAATAAAGCTTCTTACTTCAAAAGGATTCCTTTTTAACTTTTCCTTCATAAATTTTGTAGTCACTCAATTGGTCCTCAATAATTCAATTTTAATTTATTTATTTTTTTGTAAAATAAAAAATTTCTTGTCCTTCAATTATTTTCCTTTACACAATTATTGTATCCTCAACTAGTTATGATCAAGGTTTTATTGAAAACCATTGTTCAAATTGGTTAAGAAATATGCAAAAGGAATTCAATTCAATAATACAAAAAGTATGTATTAATTAAAATCCTATTATAATAATAGGTAAGAGAATTAAAATCATATTAATTAGTGCTAATCATATTAAAATCATAAAATTATTTCAAATATCTTAATAATATAGAAAAATATAAAAATTTAGGTTTGAGAAAAAGCAACACAATCATATGATATGAGGTGATTTTATATATAGGCAAAATTGATATCAGATGAAATGTATTGCCAGGTGTTTTATATAAAATAAGAACAAAGTTTGATAAGATTAGATATTTTGCAATTTCAATTGTCAATGGATAAGGGAACCTGTTTGTCATTTTAATTTGATGGATGATGACATTTTGCCTAACATATCCCTTCACTCCCTCTTTTGTGTTTTCCATATTTAATTATAAATAATTAGGTTTAATTAATTGTTGTTAATGAGTTGGTTGTGAGCAATCATATAATTTTATGATGTAAGAGCCATAACACTTTTATGCTTTATAGTCCCATTGCTACATCACTTCTACTTAATCTATAATATATTTTCAATTTAAGCTTTTTCCATGAAATAAATAAATTAATTAATTAATAATTATAATTAAGATTAATAATAGCTAATCAAATTGTTCATTTCATTTTTTCCAAATATTTACAACTCTCTCCGTTTAATTTATATAAAAAAGAGTTAATTTTTTTTATGTGTTTAACTTCATATTTTAAAATCAATTATTCAATATATGAGACTATTAGTTTCTTCGTTTATATGATATTTTACTGTTAATTGAAAATAACATGCTGTTAATAAATAACTAATTTCAAAATATGAAGTAAAACACATAGAAAAAAGTCAATTTTTTTTTCCATGTAAATTGAATGGAAAAAGTATTTGGTTGATTTATTTTTGAAAATTCAACTATTTTACTTCCATATTTTAAAAAATAGTTTGTTTTGTTGTTATGTATAAGTTCTATTATAGTATTTTGTCCCTCCGTTAGTTAATTTTTTGTATTCCATCGATTATTTTGGGAACTCCACTAGCAATTGAGTTTTTTATCGTCAAAAAATTCAAAGAATGATAGCAATTAATAATTCATATCTCATTTCGTTCACGCACCCTAAAAATTTAGCTAAATTGAAATAATTTTCAAGATAATTAATACTTGTAATATCCATGTTTTCTTATAATCACCGAAATGTATATTTAATCTAAGTAAACATGTTAAGAAATAGATATGCACATAATTTTAACTAACCATTTTTTTCAATAATGGCTAAAATAATTCAAAAGTCAAATTGGCAAATGTCTATATGCTGAACATAAAGCCTCAACCTCGCTACTTTCTTGTTCTGCAGAGATGAATCTCCTCTTTTTTGGAGGTTAATTTCTCGATTCTTTCAAGGATTTCTTCAAAGTCCCTTCTGCTGCATCTTGTTTCCCTTCCCTTTTTGCAAATTCGGACTATATCTTTTTTTCAGCCAATATTTTCTAGAAGAAGAAGTCATTTCCTTTCTCTTACTCTCCACTGATTTCTTCATCATATTCGAAATTGCATATTATATGGGCGGTTTCTAACCTAACCTAATTTGTGTGTATGTAGATGTTGAAGGTAAAATCATTTTCTAACGGTTAAATTTTTTTCTCTGAGGCATAAGTTACATTAGGGCAAAATTATTTTTTAAAAAATATTCTTATTTTTTTGTTAATAAACTTTGTCAATAAAATGTATGAAAGTAAAAAAAACTTAACAATTATTATTAACATAATCTTAGATACTAAGATTTGGTTTTTTTAGTACGAAAATAAAAAATAAAGAAATCGTCTTTTATTGGGGAAATTAGGTATACTTGGCCAGCCTCTTTTTGAAACAAAACAAATGTTGATATCAAATTCCCAATTAAGAAAAAAAAAGTTACTTAAGTCAAATTAATGAGGCTAAGTGTAGAGTTTAGAATAAAAATTAATATTTGTATGAGATTAATCAAACAAAAGTATGCTTTCAAATTAATTGTTTACGTATGCACATTCTACACGCTCTCCTTTTTTATTTATTTATTTCTAGTTCGACTTTTTCAAACCCTTATCATATTTTATTTTATTTTGTTTTATTTTTTTATACATTGTCCAATTTCTCTATCTCTTGTTTAAAATTAACAAGCTGTGTTAGATTTAGGAGGTAACAGTTACACCTCATCTTTCAATATTTATAATTAATAATCTTTCTTTATAAGTATTTTCTATATTATAAATAATTTATCACGAAAACTACTCTCTTTAAAATTAAGTGTTTAACTCAGTGATTAGTATGCTGTGTTCTGATATGTTAGTCACAAGTTCGGATTTTATTCGAAAGTATGTTAATAGGGAGGTCATTCCCTATTACATGATTCATGGATTAAAATCTTCATTTGAATTAGAAAAAAAAAATACTATTCTTTTTTAAAGAAATATGGATGTCCAAAAAAAATCAATTAAATATATGTTGCATTTTCATAAACGTAAAGATTTAAGATTACGGGTGTTGGTAGAGTGTAGGAACCATTTCAAATTGATATAAAATACCGTTGTATATTTAGATTATGTGTGGATATAATTTAATTAAGTTTTTTATTTTCATTTTATTGATGGGAAGAGTGCAAATCTAACATATTTCTTAAATATTTTTCGATGAATTTTGTAGAAAGATGCATCAAATTTCGAACTATAGCATATTGCCACTAATTGTCTCTACTGAAGGTTTTCTTAAATTTTTTTAGATTTGTTTATGTGATATTGTTTTATCCTATTGTACTCTTTCTCCATTAATAAAAATTTTTAAGTTGTTATAAAAATTATGGATAAAATAAAAATTATTCATGTTTGTAACTAATAAAGTAGTAAATGCTCTTATATTATTTCAGGTGTTTTCGTGTTCAATTTCTTAATCTAGACTCAATTCGGTCACACACCTAATAACGGTGAGTGAGTTTCCTAGCGAGAATAGTTGCATACAATAGGTCTCAACCCGAGACGTTCTTAAGCAAATCCAAGTCGCTTACTACTTATATCAAATTTGTTGGTGATTAAATATGTTTTTTTTTAAGCACGCCCGGTCTCTGATCCGAACCTGACTAACATAGCGCACTTAACAATAGTGGGAGAATTTCATAACGGTGATAATTGCATACAGTAGATCTCAAATCTAAAATATTTTTAAACAGATCCAAACCGTTTATCACTTGCACCAACCGTTTGGTATTTTTGAAAAGACTAAATCTAATGAAAGACTGAAACTCATATATTAGCATATAATAATTAATTATGTAACAAATATAAGTAAGATTTTTCCTATGAACTACCTTAACAAAAAAAAAATAATAATAATTGAGTGTAAGAAAGATATATATATTTAGTAACAAATGACAAGTTGGATGGTGAAAGAGGTTGTAACTTGCACTCTTTTGGTCACATCGCAATCTATTATAACTTGTTACAGATTCTAATATAGATTCCATCAAGAATCCATATAATATAATTTGATTGGCTAAGTATATACTACAAAAGAAGAATATCATTTATATATTTTCTTCAAAGGTTTTATTGCTTTAAGAAAGTTATTAATTTAATTTTAAAATTGTGATAAATACCAATTTCAATTTTACGCAATGGCCAATAGGGACCCACATAATTCAGATTCTCAAAGAATCTTTTCCGTGAAGATCAATTTGATTCTGTTTCAATGAAGAATAAAGACTAATTTGTCACTTTAATTGGGACTAAAGTTTTGTCCTTAATTCCCTCATTGAGAATTTTATGAAGATTACGCAAATATAATTAAGTCTATTATTCTCTATATTGCCTTATTGTTTTTTCCTTTCATTAGTTCCATTTTTCATTCATTAATAAATTTATTTACTTTTATATCATCGTTTAGATAATTATATTCTAATTTTTTTTTTTTTAAAAAAATATAATTATCTTTTATTATGAACAGGGTAGAGTAAAAAGCATAATAATTATCTCTGAGACAAATTTTTGACAAACAATTAGATAAAATAAAACTAATTATCTAAAACGAAGAGAGTAATCTTTATTCTTTAATGATAATAATAGTAATATTTGCGTCTAGGATTTGGCTTCTTTGATGAGGAATATATGTGATAGAAATGTTTTCTTTAGCATATTAATCATATATTAGTAGTATGTTTTTATATAGAAAATTAATTGTTTAATGAAATCTTATTCATTCTTTTTCAATTTATCGGGAGACTTCGAAATTCAAATGGACAGTGAAAATTTGATGAATATAATATTTTCAATTATTTGAAGATCCTAAGATTTTGGCAATCTTATCATAGAAGGGTCGCTATCATGTTTTATAGCCTGCTGCCTGTGAAAGCAAAGACACTACCAGTAATTTGTTTACAGCTTTTATCAAGAACTACCATACTACTAAGCTGGGCCAAAACCCAACCAAAATGTTCAAGAGATAAGCCCAAAGTCCATTATATATGTTTTCACTTTTGTTGTTGTTTTTTAGAAGATTGGCTAACATGAATGTTAAGTGCACTCAATGACATTTTTTATAGGGTTTTCAAAGTTTTGCAAAACCCAAAACTACCATTTAGTAAATAGGATTTAGGATAATTAATATTAATTGGAAATCATTAATATTAATTATCATCATCTATAGCAGAATATGATTACTTTGAAATCCTTGTGTTTTTGGTCTATCAGACTTTATCGTATTTATAGGCTTTTATAAAGAAAATAAAGCAATGATCATAATTTGGGGGCAAAATATTAATCAATAAACATGCTTTAATTATTACTAAAATTAGATAGATGCCTGCACAATGGGCGCCTTATATAATTGTTTATATTTAATGATATAATTATAGACTAATATTATATGATTAAGTTATTTTATTCTAAAAAATTTTACTCTTTACTTTGATTTTCTTTTCTCATCAATAAGTAAACTTAAAATCTCACTCTTTGCCTCTTCATTTTTTGCAAGTTTAACCATGATTGTCTAATTTTACCACAGTCAACAACTGAGGCTTCTGTGGGAAAGAATTTTTAAATTCTTTACATGAATCTACAAATTCTGTTGATGAACAGTGGCAGAATGTCTAATTGTGCACGATAGCAGATATTTACTGTCATTACATGCTACAACATTTAACGTTAATAATTGCAGCTCCATTTGTTGAAGTAGATTATCCATTATGACTTGATTTTCTGACTTGAACTCTTATGTAAAATAAAATAAAAATTTCTTGAATCACGACTATTTGGATGAAAGTAATATATCATTACAGCTTTTTGTTATCCTAACATTTTGACAAACAATTTCTTTATTTTGTAGATGAAATGTTTACATAAAGGTTTCCACTTTGTGAAACAAATAAATTTTGATAAAGACTACAAATAACACCCTCAAACACTTTGAGCAACTCCCTCACATGACTCACCTCGGCCACATCAGAGAACACCTCCAGGCCACTTTGGATAACTACCTCGGATAACCACCCCAAAGTGACTTGTTAGCCATCTCAGATAACGCTCTCAGGCAATTTGAAAAGCCACCTCAGATAAACTTTAGGCAACTTCAAATAACATCCTTAGTACTTGGGATGACATCCTCAAGCACTTTGAATAACACCCTCATAAAAGGGGAGAATGTAAGATCAAATCAACATTAAATCTCATAAAAATAAACGTCATACTTTACAAAAAGGGGAAGAAACAAAAGAATTTAAGTTGCCCAAAAGCGATGCGCAAAAAGGCATTTGAATACATGACACAATCCAAACAAAAAGACCTAGGTGAAAAACAAAGACCTAACTCAAAACTTACGCAAATAAAAAAGATTTAGGTGAAAACTTCTTAGGCAAAAAGACCTAAGCAAAGCACTTAGGCAAAAAAATTTAACAAAATTAAGCAAAAAAACCTGAAGAAAGTATTTAGGCAAGAAGACTTAATAAAGTTAAGGAAAAAAAACCTAAGCAAAACGCTTAGACAAGAACACTTAATAAGGTTAAGCATAAAGAGCTAAGTTAAATCACTAAGGCATAAGACTTGGATAAGATCTAAGGAAGATAAGACCTAAGTCAATTCATTTGGGCACAAGACCTATGTAAAATCTAGGTAATTAAATTTCTGTGTTAAACTATTTCGATGTTGTTCTGACCGATTAATGCACCTAATGGAGGGAGTAGTGTTGCCATTAGGCTCATGGATTTGAAGGCCCATCACCATGACCTATAATTAAGAGTCGTTGGTCTGTTAAGTACTTTGGCAAGTTTATACCTCTAATGTTTTTGTTCCATTTGTCAGGGCTAGCGTCTCGGCACAAAAATACATCGGATGTGCACTATCTTGCATGGTAGAGATTTAGATAAGTGTTGGTGCCAAATTTTTCGTCGAGTACTTTGCTCCCCTCTGAGAATCAAGGAGTATTCCGAGAATGGAGGGAGCGTTTATGTTCATCAGCCTATATAAGAAATGCAGTGCTTCTTGTTCAAACAAATTGTTTTGTTCCCAAAAACTTTACTCTTTACTTTGGTTTTCTTTTTTTATCACCGGAAACTAACTTAAGTATTAGAGTGGACTTAAAGTCTTATCCCTTGTATCTTTTTATTTTTTGCAGGTTAAGACATGGTTCCTTAATTTTGCAACAATCAACAATAACTAAAACTAAGTAAATATAAATTTTAACCAAATATTAATGAAAAAATTCATAGTTTACCTTGAATAAAATTTGGAAAATGATTTCATTTTCTTATTTATCATTTTATAAGCATGGAGCACATACACACCTCGTGCACCACTAATAACTCATGAATTCTGATCAACCGAAGAGAGAGATACATGGATGAGATGACAGAATGGGGAATGAATCAAAAGAAGAGAAGTAAACCACATAAAAAATAGATTAGTTTTGTATTTTAGATAAAAATA
Source organism: Croton setiger (assembly GCA_948099555.1). Taxonomy (NCBI): domain Eukaryota; kingdom Viridiplantae; phylum Streptophyta; class Magnoliopsida; order Malpighiales; family Euphorbiaceae; genus Croton; species Croton setiger. The sequence continues at coordinate 23,674 of CANUEY010250677.1, forward strand.
TTATCCCAAAAAATAATATTTGTATTTCAAAATTAACCAATTAATTTCAAAACTAAAAGAAAAGATAATTTTAGTGAATTCAAATAAAATTTTAAGAGGGGCATTTTAGGAAAAAAATGTTCCCCTGTTATTCATTCTTTTATAGATAGTATAGAATAGATACAAATGTATGCATAGTGTATTTTAATTATTCTTTGATAAATATATTTATGAGGAATATTAAATTCATAAAATTATTAAATTTTATGAATATTATAGTTAGTTCTAAAATTTTAAATAAAAATATTAAACATTTATAATTTTTATTTAAATATAACATAATATTCTTGTATGAAAAAATTAAATTTCCTACTTTAATAAACATTGTAGTAAATGTACTAACTATTTTGAAGAACAGCATCATGAATATACTATCAGTCTCATATTGCAAAAAACTCCTTTAAATTTTGAAGAACACCTTTATCGTATGGATTTGTATACCGTATCCGACCAAAGCTTCCGGCTGTTTTGGCAAAAAGAAAGATTTCATTTTGTGATATTGATGCCATATATATTGCAGCAAAGAATAGAGCCGAATATATTTTTACCTGTTTCGGGTTGAATAATGTCGCGGAACTCTGGGTATTTCTGCCAGTTAATCTGAAGAAAAAGAGTACTTTGCTAAGAAAAATCAATACTGCAAATTCAAATTACTTATTTATTATAGATGGTATTTTTACTCGCATTCTTAATAAAATTGCACAGTTGTTCAATAAACTGTCCAATACACACACATTTGGCACTCTCTTTTACTCCAATTATCAATAGGAAACTTACCCACTCATCAGTCCTGATATTGAAGCATATACAATAAATGTGCCACACCAAAAAGATAGCCTAGTCATCAAACAATTCAATATTAAACATTTCACAAGATTCATGTTACTACACTGGCCCTAATAAAATTTGTATTAAGCAAAAATAAGTCATACCTGCCACAACACTTGGACAAGGGTAAATAGCATTGTGCTGATAACCAAACTTTGCGCCAGACCAATCTACAAAAAGAAAACCGGAAAAAACTGATAGACAAAGAATGTCACTTCTACTGCACAAGCGCCATGCATGAACAAACAAAAAAGGGAAGTTTATAGAATATAATGGCCTACCTCAACACCAGTTCCATCTATAATATGGGAATATCTTGCAACTGAAAAAAAGAAAAAAAAACACATCAATGCACACTTGAGTGCTGGTGGAATGTGGAACTTTTCAATGAGGTTAGAACCTCAAGCATACGGATGCAGAAACATTTGGATTAAGAAAATTTTAAAAACATAAGGTCCGCTAAATGCAGCATTTAAAGTGTACAAGAGGAATAAAATCCAAATTTTTGTCTCTCAAAATCTAGAATCGCATTGTGCAGAAATTCTAACAATTAAAATCATTTGAAACATTCTGGTCCATATCAAGCAAAGCACTAACAAGAGAAGTTAGAATAAAAATGGAAAAAATAAAGGAAAACACACGGGAGTGAGGTTGAGCTTACATTGAAATGAACAGAGAACATAAGAAGCTTCAGTACAAATAAAACCAAGTAGAAGAACCATGAAGAGGACACGATTATTCTGTCCTGCACGATGCATAAATCTCATGTCAAAAGGCTAACAAATATGAAAACTTTCGGATTTTATCTATTTTACAGGGGAATTCTAACATAATAGTCACCTATACAGTTCCCAAAAGCAGGACAATGGTGGTCAAAACCCTTTACATGCGCCTTGCAGCTCTTACAATATCTAATCCGATTTGAAAGCAAAGAAACCTGTGAAAACGATAAACATCAACAATCAATCTTATCATAAAGAGAAGCAAAGCAAGCTTAAAGAAAACAAAAGATTCAGAAGTCTGAAATAAAGAAGTAATCTGGAAAACTGCCAATGTTTCAAGGAGAACGACGAAAAAATATGTAGAGATCAGATCATAGCAGGTTATAAATACAGATCATTCGCACACAAGTATACGAACTTTAAAATCATCTAAACATTAGGCTGGCAGTGATCAGAAAGATATACAAACTTCAGAACAAAACGACAGGAGCTAGGTGCTTGGTTTGAACTGAAGTGGTGAGAAATGAGAATCCTGATATATACAAAGAAACTTAGAGCATCTAATTCATGAGATCAAGAAACCCGATACAAGTTTTAAAATTTTGCATAGCCAGCAAGCATTACTGCATTAGTTCAAGTTAGTGAAAATTAAATTTAAAAGATACAAAACCATTAACATTTCAAAAAGGGAACAAATTAAAGCAGAACAGACCATTGACTGGTTGGCTCAATTTAAACGACCTACCTCATTACAAGCTTCAACATCAGAGGATCCCCTTTCATCATGGTTATGTGAATTCATCGATTCATAATTTACCAAACCAGGATCACTTGACATGATACTGGGAAAAAAAAAGACAACTTGTTTTGGTTGTTATTCATAGATGATAAACAAGCAACAAAATCTTCTTTCTCAAAAACCAACAGAACAAATGGAAGACGGTAAACAACCTACATAAACCAATTAACAGCAAGACAATCTCTCCATTGAACAGAAGGCCAATTAAAAGTGGAATAGCTGCAAAAGGGAAGCTTGACCATGGAATATTCAATAATTTCTTTGACAGCAGAAAAAGAAAAATTTCAGATATGGAGAATTCAAATACCTCGTCGGAAAATAGCGAAATAAACGCCCCAAATGAAGAGAATATTGAAGCAGACGACAGCCGGAGCCGATGCATAAACTCCAAGAAGCCGCCTGAACGATCTACCAAGCCCTAAAACTAACAGTAAAACGATAACTGTGCAATAAAAAAAAAAAAACAGTGTTTAGCATATTAAAAAAACAGTGATGGAAATAACAGACATTGAAAATGAAGAGAATTGAGGAACCTGAAATTGCGAACTGGCGAAGAAGAGAGGAAGCAGAGAAGAAGCGAGGGACAAGTGAAAGTGTGAATTGAGTGAGACATACTGAGAACAAAGAAACTGTACTATGACTGATTAAAGTTAGAAATGTCTCCTTCTTCTTCCTCATTTTCCTGAACCATAAATTGCTTCGAGAGCTTTCAATTTGAATTTCCGTTGATTTCAGCTTCCTCTTTTTGTCATTTTCTTCTGCTACATGCTCCTCTTCTCTAGCATAGTTCTTCTTCTCCTCCATTTTTTATTTTTAAATTTCATTTTCTTTCACTTTTATTTCGGCCCATTGAAGCCCAGTCATATGAACTCGTAAGCAATCGAGTGGCCCATTATTCGTAAGCCCACTACAAAATTAATCATTTCAAAACTGTCCATATATATTTTTTTAATGAGATTTTATTTAAGTTTATATTTTAAATTACAAGGTAAAAATAGTAGAAACTAATTTGTAATTAATATAAATTTGAAATTTATTTGTAAAATAGAATTACTAGTTTGTTTCAAATTAATAATAATGATTACTTTTGCATCTCAAGGTTTCTCAAATGAGGGTAAAATATACTTAGAAATAAAATTATTATTAAATTTAATATTTTTTGGTTGCATATAAAGTAGGTCATCACTTGGATAACTTATAAGTTGGGATGATGACTATGTTTCGTTAATGAAAGCATGCTTCTTCGCTAAGATCAAAATTCATATTCCTCCACTTATATTTTCCCGTATGAGAAATGGGAGTGGTGTAAATTTGATTAAGAAAAGGAAAATTAGAGAAAGAAATAAAGATGGTCGTGACCCAATATTGAATTGATTAATTGGTTTGGATTGGAAAGAAATTTAGTTTAGATAATGAGTTGTGTGGGAAGCAAACAATTACATAAATTTCAAGAAAAAGTAGCCTATGAGAATTATTTTCTACGTGAAAGAATAAAATTATATATTTAAAAAAATTCCGACAATTGTTGAACTTTAACTTAAGTTAGTTGGGATGACGCAATTAATTATTACAAATTCTGGAAACAAACGGCCGTTGGTTGGCGCTAAACACCAACACTCTTCAACGGCGGACAGACGCCAGAGTGAGCAACTTGACTGTTGTTGCTGCGGCTCACATGCATCTTCGTCACCCGCTATGATTGTTTGGGGTCCCACTTCTCATTTGGGACCTGTCATCCGACGGTGGATTTAATATACACCAATATAGCTTCGCGGATGATTCTTCGTATCACCAAATCCTAAGTGGACGGTCTTGATTCTTTACCAGCTCTCCAAAGACCGGATCTTTCCACGGTGGATAGTTTCCAATTTTTCGCTTACAAGTCGACCACTACGATTCTCGTCTCGCCTTGTTTGCTCCGGTCATTTTTCATGGGAGATACCTGTATTTGAGCTTCATTAGAAACTCAATACCTAATTTAAAATTTCATTACACATGAATGTTTCAACTTTGATGCTAATGACAAAACTTTTTGCTTTCCTTAAAAAAAAAAATAATAATAATAAAATAAAATCTTTTTGCTTGTTAAATTCAAACGGCAAAAGCGTTTAGATGAGCTAGCATCTTTGTTGTAGTAGAAAAAGATTATTTAAGCCACATCATTATTCGATATAACCATGCATAACACTTAGGGATTGCAAAATGAGTCAAAATACTTGAACCCAAACAATTAAATTAATCAAGTTAGGGCAACGTTAAATGGATTGACAACAATCCATTCATCCAGATTTGAGTACTATAAAGGTTATTAATTTTTTACATTTATAACGCCAAAATTCGAATATTGGATCTTGCTTAAAAATTTAGCGTCTCATTTCAACAGATCAATTGATTGCTGGCAAAGAATAATTAGATATATTTTAAAAAATATATAAACACCAAGATTCGGACCTTGAATCTTATTTAAAAGTACAGTGCATTATCTTGTTAATCAACCGGTTGTTAATAAAGAATAATTAGGAATATTTTAAAAAATATATGCAGAATAAATAGGATATTAAAATCTTTGAATTTTTTAATTGATTAAGCATTTTACATATTTCTATTTATTTGAGGAATTCATTATTTTTTGTTTTACTTTTTGAAGTGAAAGATAACACTACAAATTAAAAAAAGAAAATTAGTGTTGAAATAATTTAATTTAATTTATGCTGCATTCTAATTAAAAGATTAGAAGTTTATTCCTCTCGTGAAGTTTAGGCAACATAAATGATGCCGCTATTATTTATTTCTATTGTAAAGAAATACGATTCAATTTGATTATTGTAATAATAATAATTTGTTTTTTTCAAAATATAGAATGTTTTGAGATTTTTTTTTTTTTTTACAAACTAATATTAAAAATCTTTTTATACTTCATTTAATGTCTTTTTAAATAAACCATAAATAAATATTTTAAGGTCTTGGCTTCTGTAATTCTATTTCCCATTCAAGAAGGATAACATATCCTTTTCTACCAGGCCACTTCACATTTCTTATGATAAATCAATTTTTGTCCATGTCTACTGTTTGTAAATTTCTAATAACTTCCCTTTAATTGGTTTTAGGTTTATCTCTATCTCTTTTAGTTTCCTCAATTACAGACTTATGATGCTTGTAAATTGTAACATGCGCAGGTATGTGTAGAATATTTATTCACTTACAAATAAAATAATTTATTATTTACACTCATTAAAAAATGTGAAAATTATTAATAATAGATGGTATTATATTATTTTTATTTTTTAAATAAAGTATTAATTTTATTAATAAATAAAATAACTAAATACATGATTACATTATAAATAAAAAATTGCAATCATGAGTATTTGATTCGCAGATATTTACTTGAACGACTTAAATGAAATGGATAAACTTTGTGTCACTTATAAATAGAGCAAGAATAGCTTTTAAAAAAATTCTAAGGGATCACTATATAGTTTTCATTATATTTTTATGTTAAATATATGTAATTTTTAAAATTTCAAATTTTATTAAAATAATGTTATGTAAAAACATTTTTACTAAGAATAATACTTTCATATACCAACTAGTTTATCCATATTTTATAATAATTTTATGTTTTTCCTCTCTATATTCATTTTTATGTTAAAATTTATTGTAGTAATTACTAATTACTTTTTTTTTTAATATTAAAAGATGAAATTTGAAGTGAATAAGAAATATTATATACATGTATTGTAATTATGTTGTATTGGTTAAAAATATAGCCTATTTAATAAAGAAATTAATTTGGTTGACACAATACATTTAATAATCGTGCGGCCAAAATAAATTTAAACTAGAGTTTTACAATTTAATCCTTTTAAATTTAATTAAATATTAAAATGAATTAATTCTAAGGGGACCTTGGATAATATAAGAATGTCATTCAAGCTTACAGTTAAAGCAAAAATACGGCTTGGCTACTTATTAGTCGAGCTTGAACCGACAAGTGTCGCAACAAGACGAGAAAAATTACCGTCGTCCCTAACCACATCACAGTGTGTCCATTTGGCCCATCTATCTTTCAATCTCATTCGTCTGCCCGTTAGATCATCAACTCTCCACGTGTACGTTCACGATCAATGAAGTCGTTCATATTTTGTCTATTATTATAGAAGGGCATAAATAAAACCTTCCGTGACCCTACCATTTAATTTTAGGCTGCGCTGCATAGTGTAAATTACCATTTTCTTTTGTATTATCTGTCTCTAAAGAGTGCTTAGCTGTGTGTTAATATTATTATTTTTTAAGTATAATATAATGTTTGATTTGAAGATAATGATATTCTAATAAGATTCCAAATTGCCAGAAAATTTCTTGCCCTTGTATATGTTATCACGATGTGAGGCTTTTTCTTGGGTTATTAATAAATACACAACTACTTTATTCTCAAAAAATAATACAAATACTTGATTACTATAAAGTTATTTGATTATATAAGTTCCTCCATGTCTATTTATTTATTTATTTTTAAATTAGGTAATAAAGCGCTTTCATCAAATATTTTCGCTATAAAAAAAATGAAACTCTTCATTTTTTATTTTGAAGTACAAGCCATAACTATTGCATTAATTTTAATGCCAAATATAATGAATAAATGTTATAATTTTTAATAACATAATTTTTTTTAAAAAAATAAAGTATCAAAAAATTATAATATAAAAATATGTACAGAAATTTAAAACATAATTAATTTTTTAAAATTATGCAAATCATAGTATTTTTTTTTTGTCAGAAAAAAGAAAAATCCAAGGGGTTGGGCCTATCATATTCTTATTGTTTTTTATATAGTATGAATTCTTTGAAATTTGATTGGAGTTAGAGTTAATGGTAGAAACCGTTATGGTTTTAGTGCATTTAAGGACTCATAACGTGAACAAAGAATGATTACCAACTGCATTTACTCACATACGTATCGTTTAGTTTTTTTCTGATTCTTCTACTTTAATTTAATTAATAATTAATTTTCTAAACTATACACGTTTATTCTAATTAATTACTTAATTAAAAACCTTAAAATAACAAATATCCATCTCTCCTTTTGTTACCTGTAAAGCTAAATGACTTTGAAATATTCCATATCTCGTAGTATACAATATAATAAAATTGTGGTTTGCCAACTTTTATTTGTGGTTTATAACTGTATATATGTGTAAAGGTATGCCAACTTGTCTACTTACGAGACTAGATAGAGAGAGACTCTCATTCTTTTCTCTCTAAGCCACACACTTTTTTCTTCTTCTTGATTAATCAAAGTGGTCACCAATGATTAATTTGTTTTTTTCTTTCCTTATTTGGATTTAATTTTTTCCTAATTAATTCTTAATTTCATATTCATTTGAATTATTACATTCTAAATGTCCTTCTTCTTCTTCTTCCTTGTTAAGCTTTTCTGATTTCTCTTCTTATATGTGAAAACATGGCAAGAACCATGAAGAGGTGTACGTTAGGTAGAATGTGTCCCACACGTTATAGAAATTAAAAGCATTTTTCTCTTTGTTTACATTGGCTTTGCATGCCTATCATTATTTTTATTTTTATTTTTATTTTTTTCCCATCATTTCTATTATGAATTTTTTAATTTCTTGCCTTCTTTAATTAGACTTTGGATAGACACTAATTAATATTATTTTCCATCATTATTCTTTCCAATCATGAGGTTTATAATGTTGCATCCAGAATTAATTTATAACCGTTTCACCCTAAAGTAAAGAATTTGAATTAAATTGAAAATAAAATTAAAACGAGTCATCCATGATTAATTTAAACATACGAAATGGTGCATTTTATATAATTTAAATCCAATCCACATAAGTTTTTACTTCAGTTAATTATTAATCTCTCTATTAAAGGTTAATTGATTGAAATAAGAAGTCACGGAATTGACTTCCATCTGTGTTTACTTTAAAAAAAAAAAAAAAGTCTCGTATGAAATATAAAGGAAAAAGAAATATCTTGAAAATATCTAATCAAGGGGAGGGCCTCATACATTATGGGTTGTTTCCCAACATGAAATGCATTTATACTAGTCATGGGGATTGAATTCCATTTGTACACAATAATTAGTTCATGACAATCACCGCTTAAACTTATTAATATACATACCTTCAAATGATTTCTCTTAAAAATTTAGTAATATAGTAGTGTTCTCGAATACTTTTTAGTGCCAATTTGACAATTTAAAATTTTAATTAACGTTGATCGAATCTTCATATGTTGGAGTGAATAATTCAGATTAAGATTCAGGCGAATACTCTATTGTAATTTTACCCAACTCTTCTAATCATATATTTAGATAAAATTTGGAAGTTGCTCAATTGATTATCTTTATGTCACTGAACTCTATTTTGTCTCAAAATAAGATTCATGCCAATTTTTTATGTTCAATCAAATAATAAACACTTGATTTTCCCTTGTTAAAATCCTGGAAATTGTTCGGTCGATTGTCTCGTTATAGTCTGATTTAATGTTTGGGTCAAATATCAAAATAAAAAAGTTCTTCAAATATTTTAACTCAGCAAGAGCACTAACTATCTGATAGGTGCTATGCCTAAATAGTTCTAACTAAGGATATCCAATACTTCCGGTGGGCTTGGTTAATATTTCCCACCATATATTTGTATTTCAGGAATGATTAAGTTATTTGAACCATCAATTCCAGCTCTCATTTTTCTCTTCAGTAGCTAAGATCTTTTCATCTTCTTACAAGTTGTAATGTAATGACCCACTAACTTCCTCCGTAATATTAGTCGACTCATGCCCAGTGGCTACTTTTTTCACTAAACCCCCCATCTTCTGTAATCTTAAGTTCATTTTATTAAAAGCTAAAAACCTTATCCTGGTGAAAAGTCCACCTGAAGCATGTAAGTGTATTGACATTCTTTACGCAAATTCAGCATGTGTTTTTGGCTCTATCGCGGAAGCATTGTTGGTCGTCCGTCATCAATGCATGATATTCGCTCACAACCCTAGTCCCAACCCCTTTCAACCTTGCCATCTGCCTAAAACAACACCTCATAGATATTTTCACTATGACTCGACCGAACATAAATAAAGCAAAAAACATGAATAAATTGTCATATACCTCATAACTTCTTCCACCTTTTCAAGGGTTTTTGCACATCAACACAAATCCTAATTTACAAATACTCCCTTGCTTCCTTCTGAACATTCCCATATCACTAAGACAAGCTTCCCAATAAAATTTCCAATCTATATACTGAATTGTTCAATCATTAATCTAATAGGTATGTTTATATTATGAACCCACATCTTCACATATAAAGTTCAATAGATCTGAATTGTTCAATCATTAATCTAATAGGTATGTTTATAATATGAACGAACCCACATCTTCACATAAAAAGTTCAATAAATCGAGGATCTTGCCCTTAAGCAATATTATGGCTACACAATTGGAGTTAATATTCTCTTTCAGATAACTCCCATCAATTTATAAAGAAAATTAGATGATTAACTAGAAATTAAAATTAGTTTTAATGTATATTATAGTTTATAAGACTAATAAATTTTTTTCGCAATTTTGAGAAAAAAATATCCGTCTTTTCTCTATTCTCTATTCTCTTTTTTTTTTGAATGTTCATATTTGATTATTTGAATCATTAGGATCTGATTTTTGTGATCGGCAGTATTTTTTTTTTTTACTTTTATTACTTTTATAAGTTTCAAATATCTATTTATTTTGGAACAATTTTCGTATAATGTCTTTCGAATTTATTTACTAATAGATTTTGAATGTGAGTTCTACTTTTTTATGTTGTTTTTGATATGTTTGTGTTAGGTTTTGCTTGAAAGAAAATTTAAAATGCCTAATAGATTATTGATTTGTTTTATACGTAGATCAGGTCATTGAATTTGGGTGACCTTTACATCAATTTAGATTCGAAGTGCACCTTGTTTTTCTATTAGAATCTGATTCCTTCAACCTTTTTACGAGTTTTAAATGCAATAAATTTATGTAAAAATGCAAAAATTTCGAATGATCGATTTACCAATTTTATACCCAATTAAGATACACTTCAACAAAATATTTAATTTTTATTTCTTATTTTTTACTATGAGAATTTTTTTAAAAGAAATTTTGATGTAATATATTATACTATTATTTATTAATATATACCAATTTATATTAAAAAATAATAACAATTCATGAGATATAATTATGTAGTACTCGTATAAATTTTTAGAGTTATTATTTAGTTATTACCCACCCGGTACTCCGGGATTAGTTTAACCGAATCAACGAACCCTGACGCAGTACGGTAAAAACACAACCCCGGCGCGGCACAACGGCCAAGCCATTGTCTTAAAACTTAACCCAACCATATCCATTTTACACCTAAAATAACAAACCCATGAGTTAGTTTCTAACCCAACTCTGGTTTAGCTTACTCCAGCCGCGCCACAATAACTCTCTCTCTTCCTTCTTTCTCTCTCTCTGTCTGCCTCTGCATTCTGCAACTTTCTCCGTGTAAAAGTCTCTCGTAGAGAATAGAGACGACCATGGCCATTGGCCTGCCGTTTCACTGACCTTCTCCACAACAAAATTAACTAGGCCTACTGTCTCTAACACTTCACTATACGGTGCGTACGGCTTGGGAGAAGGAGAGATCTGGTCTCGGTTTTCCGGCGAAATGGAAGACGAGAAAGGAGCAATAGTGCAGAGTTTAATTGATACCGTTAATGAAATAGCTTCGATCTCTGATTTTAGGTGTACGGTCAAGAAATTGTATTGCAATTTGGCTAGGAGATTGAAGCTTTTAATGCCAATGTTCGAGGAGATTAGAGAAAGTAAGGATCCTATTGCTGATGAGACTGTGAAAGCTTTAGTTTTGTTAAAAGAAGCTTTGGATTTAGCTAAGGAGTTGCTCAGATTCGGCAGTGAAGGCAGCAAGATTTACCTGGTATGTATGTGCTTTCTTTATTTTTTAGTTTTTGTTTAGTGCTTCTGCTTGGATTTGGATTTGTTTGACTGCTGAGGAAGTAAATTAATGAAGTAGCGACTAGAAAATATTATTTGCCAATAGCATTTTCGCAAAGATTTGATTATTTTATTTTCTTTCTTTTGAATTGCGGATAAGTTGGTAGAGTCGATTCGGTTATCTAATGGTGTGCTTAAGCTAAATAATCACGAAAAATTTGTATACGATTTGATTTTCTTTTTCCGACTGCATTTTCTTTATTATCAAAATATAGTCAAAATTCGTTCCATCATTTGTAGCTGATTTGGTTCTAATTTAGGATTTGATTATAAAATTGAATCAGCTGCCAAGCAACGAAAAATTTGCCACTAAGTTTTCAGTTTGGTTGCTTCATTTAGCTTCATCATTTAGAGTAGACATAAGGAAACCTTGTGAAGTAGAATTAGCTCTAATCAATGCATTTTCATTGATTTTTTTGGACAATGATGTAGATAGAAGAATGTTTCTTATTAGTGTTTAGGAGTGTCCCTTTCGTTTGTGGATCTTGGAAGTTGGAATTTGATTCCTTTTTAATACTTCTTAATTTAATGAGTTCAGTTTTTTGTCTCCATTTGTGTTGCCCATTGTAATTTCTAATATATATTTTTAGGGGGTACTCTTGTCTCTTGTTGTGTTTTATTCAACTGGTCTCTGCTTTTGTTTCAATACATGTAGTTTGATTGGTTTGGTGATAAATCGATCTATCATAATATTATTTTACGGGCTAGGTGGGGAAGTATATGTTTTGATAAATATTCTCCTATAGTCCAATGCATTTTGGTGATCATGTGTCCATTGATAAAAGAATAATCATTTCAAATTTAAGGCCGCTTAACCATGGGTTTTGAGAAGTTTGATATTGTTTCATGCAAGGCTTGTAGATTCCTTCTCCCTTTTTCGATTGTTGAAGATTTATTGGTTGGCAATTGAATTCTGGATCATGAAGCTGTATATGATGTTCCTTCCTCTACTTTTGGGATTTGATAATTTTAAGATATGCGCACTAGTTCTGAAGTATTCTTGTTACACGTTTGCTTTTGTGTTTGATTATCAATGCATATGTAATTTAGGGTTAGTTTGTTTGGCCTCCTTTGTTAAGTGTTGGCACTTTGATGTTTTGTATCAAAGGTGCAGTCATTGCTATGAGAACATGGTCATACTGATTTCTGTGCTGGGGACCTTAAGATTGTATGGAAGTAGGGGAGTATTGGTTCAGAGTTCACTTTTTCTTTTCTCTTCCCTTCTCTTCTCTCTTTGTCTGTGTGTGTTACTGCCATATTGATTTTTTTATTTATTTATGTTTTACAGTACTTTGACAAAATTTCCATAATTTTTGTCATATAAGTAAGTCTTAAGAATGAGAACTACAAATATTCTTAGAAGTTTTAAATAGTTTTATGATCGTATTCTCCTAGCATTCCATTCTTCTTAGAACAAGGTGAAAATAATTAAATATTCAGCAGAAACATGTTTGGAAGTTTCTTTTTAACAGATATGGCTCACGCAACAGTTGTTACTAGTTTTATTTTTTGTTAGTAATTGAAATACATCTGGGGCATTTGGTTAGCGGGATTTAACTTTCCCAAGGACAGTTGCTTTCAAAGTAAAGTAATTTTCCAGAAAAATGGATGGAGGAAAGTTAAATTTTCAGTAGAATGATTGCTTTCGGTTGAAGCGAAGAAATAAAAAATAATAATAAATCGTATTAATGTATTTATTTATAATTAAATTTAGAAAGGGTAAAGGGATGTTAATTTTATTTTACAAATTAATATTTGTTTTTTTCATAGGAATTCAACTTTTGAGATTTGAGTTGGGAAAGTACATGTCGGATACAGGAAAGTTATTTCATTGGAAAGTTAGACTAAAAATTAACCAAGTACTAAATTTCAACTTTCCTTGACACTTTTCCATCACAAATGGTGAACCAAAGCCCCTGAGGTGTGGGTTCACATTCTCTTTTTTAAATGCACATATATTATATCCAATGCAGGTATATACACTTGTGTGCATAATGTTGCGATATATTCATATATATCCTTTTAAATACTCTGTATTTATCTTGTCGCTTTATATATTTTATAGCTTTATTAGTTCTAGTGTAACTCAATTAACTTGGTTCTCTATGTATATATATCTTTGTATTCTACCTTTGAGATTAATATACACAACAATAAACGTTCACTGATTTTACGTGGTACCCAACAAAACTAATTTATCGTTTTTAGTCTCCCTTTTTTGGTTTCATCATGACTTCACCTGCTTCCACTGAAATACCCACCCCGCCACCACCGTGGCTGCTGGTTTCCAGTTCTGCTGCTGTTGTTCGTCAAATTACATCGTCCTCCCAAACGTTCACTTTTAAGCTCTATTCAAAAAACAAATCTGATATAGAAGACGCAATTCCTTCCTATCCTTAGCTATCAAGACCTCATAGCCACATTGATGGAACTCCACCTCCTGCTCAAACCATTCTTAAGAACTCTTAATAACAACACCAGTTTAGAGTGACCATAATCAACTCTAATTGTAGTTCAAGTTGTTACTGTTTTTTCTTGTGTTGAAGTAATATGGTGGCTTGGTTTACTAATCTTGAAAGAAGTATTTTTTGCTTGTGAAGTAATAATCTAAATTGTTTATTAGCCGGCATTATGGCTGCCGCTGTTCATTTTATTTCAAATTTTCAGTTGAACTTAACATATTCATTCTGCTTCAAGGTCTTGGAGAGGGAGCAAATTATGAATAAATATCATGAGGTGACAGCTCAATTGGAACAAGCTCTAAGCGGAATTTGCTATGAAAATCTTGACATATCAGATGAAGTTAAGGAACAGGTAGAAGTTCAGTTACCTTTGTTGTGTTATGGGATGTAATTGCAAATCTAACAAGCTACTGTTTTTGGCCTGTCTTGTTTTATTGTTTTAATATAATTTGTGGCATAAGATGCCAAAGCGCTCACTTGAACACTGGAATCATCATATGCTCTCCATTTTCCCGATGATTATTGAGATTATCAACGCTCATAAAACCTAGAATGTTTTTCTCACATTTTTTACCCCCTATTCTGTAATAAGAAACAAAAAAGAGTATAATACAATGGCCATTAGTTTGAAAATATATAGGACTATAAATAGTCCTCTAAATATTATATTGATCTCGTGCAACTCCTTGTATTTCAATTTTTTTTTTCTGCAATTTTGTTTAGGTTGAGCTTGTCCTAGCTCAATTCAGAAGAGCGAAAGGAAGGGTTGATACTCCTGATGTTGAACTATATGAAGATCTTCTTTCCCTGTACAGCAAGAGCAAAGATGCAGCAGTGGATCCCACTGTCCTAAAAAGATCTTCTGAGAAGTTACAGTTGATGGGGATAGCAGAACTGACCCAAGAATCATTGGCTCTGCATGAAATGGTTGCTGCTACTGGTGGTGACCCTGGAGAAAATATTGAGAAAATGTCGATGTTATTGAAAAAAATCAAGGATTTTGTGCAGACAGAAAACCCCAACTTGGATGCTCCTGCGAGAGAAAAGAATCTTCCCCCAAGTGGCAGTGGAGAAGCTTCCGCGAATGGAAATCACAAAGCCCCAGTTATACCTGATGACTTCCGTTGTCCAATATCCTTGGAATTGATGAGGGATCCTGTGATTGTTTCAACAGGGCAGGTATACACATTTTGGATTTCCATCCCAAAATTAATAGTTTCTGTCAAACTGCTAGTTGATTGCATTACTGCTATTGAATGTTGTAACGATTATCTTGTGATCTGAGACCTGCTTTTGGATTCTTTAAGATGAAAGTTACCATGCGTTTCGGGTGCTTATAACATCTGAGGGGTTGAAATTTGAGCTTGAGTCAAGTCTTGCTACATTATTTCGCTGATTTGGGACTTTCTATTTTCTACACAGTTTTTTAACAGGTTTCCTTTTTCTTTCTGTAGACCTATGAGCGTTCCTGCATTGAGAAGTGGTTGGAAGCAGGACACGGCACATGTCCAAAGACGCAACAGACCCTTACAAGTACTGCTCTAACACCTAATTATGTACTGCGTAGCTTAATAGCTCAATGGTGTGAAGCAAATGGAATTGAACCACCAAAACGACCCAGCACTCGTTCAAACAAAACTACATCTGCCTACTCACCTGCTGAGCGTAAAAAAATTGAACTTCTCCTTCACAAACTCACATCTGGTAGCCCTGAAGACCAGCGATCTGCTGCAGGTGAAATCCGCCTTCTTGCCAAGCGTAATGCAGATAATCGTGTTGCTATTGCTGAAGCTGGGGCAATTCCTCTCCTTGTTACTCTCCTCTCAACTCCCGACTCACGTACCCAAGAACATGCAGTAACAGCACTTCTTAACCTTTCCATATGTGAAGATAACAAAGGAAGTATTATATCAGCTGGGGCAGTTCCTGGTATAGTGCAAGTACTCAAGAGGGGCAGCATGGAAGCTCGGGAAAACGCTGCAGCCACCCTTTTTAGTCTTTCTGTGGTGGATGAAAATAAAGTTACAATAGGTTCTTCAGGGGCTATCCCCCCACTTGTGACACTTCTAAGTGAGGGAACACAAAGGGGGAAGAAGGATGCTGCAACTGCACTTTTCAATTTGTGCATTTACCAAGGCAACAAAGGTAAGGCAGTGAGGGCTGGAGTTGTGCCTACGCTGATGCGTCTACTAACAGAACCTGGAGGTGGAATGGTTGATGAAGCACTTGCTATTTTGGCAATATTGTCCAGCCATCCTGAAGGGAAGGCTTCCATTGGAGCTGCTGAGGCAGTCCCAGTTTTGGTTGAGGTTATTGGGAATGGATCCCCAAGGAACAAAGAGAATGCAGCTGCAGTATTAGTGCACCTCTGTTCTGGGGACCAAAAACATCTGGTAGAAGCACAGGAGCTTGGAGTGATGGGGTCTCTAATAGATTTGGCCCAAAATGGCACTGACAGGGGAAAGCGGAAAGCTCAGCAATTACTGGATCGAATGAGCCGGTTCGTTGATCAACAAAAGCAGGGTCAGGCACAAACCGAGGCTCAATCTCAATCACAACAGCCCTTACCATCTGCAACTGCAAATTCCGGGGAAAGCTGACATTTTTTGTGGACCATTTTCTAAATTGTTTTTGCTCATGTTTCTTTAAATATATTCAGAAAGGTGGCCTCGGTTTGAAGGGAAGGTGGAAGATCACCGATTCCCACTGCCCAGTTTGTAAGTTATTGATTTTGTTTGTGTTGGACGGGGACTGCACACTTGAAGGAAGATTCTGCAGAGGAAAAAAGATATCTGCCACGCATCTGACAAGTAATATGATGAATTGTATACCATTTGTAACATGTAATCATCCTCAGTTTTTTATTGAAGAGATGTTCCATTCCTGTATTAAAAAAAAAAAAAAAAAAAAAAAAAAAAAAAAAAAAAAAAAAAAATAAAAAATTGGTAAAAACCAGATTTGAAATTTTGAAATTAATAAAAAAAAAAAAATAAAAAAAATTTAGTTTT
>CANUEY010250712.1:0-10000 GCA_948099555.1 Croton setiger
TATATATATAAAATAATGTTAGTGCGAATACCAAGTTTGCTACCCCAAAGACCAATCGATTGGGCCCAAGACCAAGGCGAAGCCCACACAACCTTAGTCAAGATAACTAGTTCAATTCAATTTGAAGCCTACATGCTTGAATTGGATACTGCTATAGTCTTTTTACAAGCCTGACATCATGGCCTCTTAACCTATGTGTCCATTTCAGTCTTAATTACATTTCTCACAAACATGAGTTTTTCCAAATCAAATTGAAAATAATCAAACAAAAAACCAAGGTAGAAGAACAAATAAGCTGAAATTGGACAAAAATTAAATCGAATCAAACGGAATTGAACTAAGAAGTCAAAGTTAAAGTACAATCATTAGCATTGTACAACCAAAAGTTTCCATGTGGCGGCTCGTGCTTACTTAGCAGTCAACAACCAGCAACAAATCAACTCAACCACTACCTACCATGTACCACCATGCACCGCCATCTTTGGGACGTTGGTCACTGTCAGTTGCCCAAATTTTTTGGTGACTGGTAGTCGCTAGCCAGCCGACTTGCCACCTATTATCCCACCTCACCTCTCCTAGCCAATTAGGTTACAAATTTATATCTCTTATTTTCATATTTTGGCTTAGTTTTCTCATATTCAAAAGTATTCTAGAGAGCTCTATTCTGAAATATTCCTTGATTTGGCTTTAATAAAAAGAAATCTAATCTATTTTAACTTGGAAACAACTCCTTAGCACTCCCAAATAGGCTAAACTTACAACCCTTTAAATAGCGGTCCTCCTACATAACTCAAGACACAATTTTACATACAATCTAACGGTCTAACTCAGAAAACACTCAATTTTCTCTGAAGAAATTGCAAGATTCAAATTTTCTCTCTCCTCTAGCTTTAAATCCTTTTCTAGGATCTGCACCTACATCTCAAGATTCAATTCAATCTAGCCGAATAATTGGCTCTTAGGTACTAGTTTTATCAATTAATCTTTTCTCGTGCATCACCTAACAACACACTAATATGTAATTAAATCACTTAATAGTGATGTGGAACGACATTCCACCATAATCTCAAATTCAAATGGAGTATATCTTAAGCCATTGTCTGACATCTTCCTCTTATCAAGTCACCTAAAAGTCGCAAACATCCATTGATATGCCTTTTTTTTCCTTTTTTCTATGATTTCCTCGAGACAATTTCCATGAGGTTTCCTTTCCAATTCTTCAAATCGATTTCATTATAGATTCACCTCCATCGGAGGTTGTCCGTGGCGTAAATTTGATGCTTCAACGCTAGTGTAGATTGTTAGAGCAATCATCATGTTCCTAAAGCTCTAATTGGTAATGGAAAAGCTATTACTATGTTTTAGTGTTTTTCAAGTTTAATAGTGAGAAAGGGTTAAATTATAAAAACATGAAATATTGCTATTTATTAATTTCAAAATTGATAATCTATTTGCTAATATAAATTTCAAAAGTAAGTTATTTCTTCAAGGTTTACTTAAGAAGGCCAAATCCTACTGCTGATTAAGTGTGGGATCCAAGACAATAGGGGAATAATTCAGGGAATGAAATTGTGAAACATGTCACAATTAGTTATGATGTCTCTCCAATATAAAAAGGCAAGTGAGGAAAGGGCTGAGGATCTTTTGGCACAAACAATTTTGGACAAGCTTTTCTATTAGAGAGTTGTAAAAATCTTGGCTTGGTTTCTTTGGAATCAAGATATATATTATCCTTTTATATTTCTCATTGTTCTTCATCTTTTAACTATTGAGATTATTGTATTAGGAACTTGTTGTTACTGATTCAGCTTTGTGAATCTAACATAATCTCTCTTTTTCCCTAATCTTCATCCAATCCATTGACCTAGGGGTGAGCGAAATTTTTGGTTAATTCAGTTATTTTGGTTAATTCAGATATTTCGATTTGGTTAAAAAATAGAAAAAATTCTGGTAATATGGATAATCAAACCCACACTTCGGCTGAACTAACAGAATTATCCAAAATACCTAAATTTGTTGAGTTTATTTTAAAAAATATAAATGTAAGTTAACTTAACCCTAATTTAATATATTGCCTTTACTGTCTTTCATTCTTAGTTCCTCCCCTTTCTTCTTTCCTTCTCATGCACATAGACACCGCTGGTAACCGATGACTTCACCGTCAATGATGTCAACCAAAAGCTTACTTTTCTTCTCTCTTACGTCTGGCCATCAGTTTATCATCTTTTTATCTAAATTTCTTTCCTAATCCTAACCCAAAACCAAAAATTAAATCCTTTGTTGTCATTTATACTCTCTTTGGAAAATCCTTTTCTTTTTCTAATGGAAACAAAAGTTGAACCAATTGAAGCCCTTAGAGGTTAATGTTCTTGATTTTGGGTATTTGTTGTTGATTTAGGTATTTAGGTATGCCGAGATCGAATTCAATTTAAAATTTGAAAGCAACCGAGGACACGTTTTGGAAATTGAAAGCAACTTACGGGAGGAATCAATTTAGAAGTTGAAAAAAAAAATTGAGAAGAGGAATAGTGCTTGCTGCTGTGGTCTAAATCAATTTGGGTGATTTTTCTTTTTTGCAACACAACAAACAACAGTTGCCTCCTCTCTTCCAATCTCTTTTTTTTTTTTTTTCATTTAGTAATTCTAATCAATTATTATTGCTTTAATGGATTTTTTTTTTAATTTCTTGTGTTTATGCCTATGTCTGTGATGGTGTTAAATATACTATAAGATTTCATTAAACTTTTGTCAAATTCCTTGCAAAGCATATTGATATTTTATTCAACCCTGTATCGGGAGTAGCTAAATAAGGCTACCTAAAAACTCTAATCTATGTAACAATAGACGTACGAACTACAATGCGGCCTTGATTTTGAATTCCAATTGATTACGTAGGGAAATCTGAGTTATTTATCTCAAAATACAAACCTAAATTTTTTTGAACATCTTTTTTTTCCTTGAATATTCATATCATTCTTCATTTATTTCCTAGTTTAATTTTTAAATTTCTGATTCAATTCAAATTCCATTTTTTTATTTTAATATTTATATTTATCCTTTTCATTATCTTTTTTACATTTATAAATTATCATATTTATCTATTTTTATTATTTATTTATCTGCCAATAAATATTTGAACCCCCATTAAACTGAAAATCTAGTCTCCGAACTTTGATTCGAGACTAGTTTCTTTTACAAAATTACTTTTTTTTCCTTGGGCTAAACTGAAATTATATTAGGTTTTTTCCTTAGTTTTGACTGTAACAACCAAATTTATACCTATATGTCATAAAACTTACCATTTTTTTATATCAAACATTTTCATAACACTAAACATTTACATAATAATAACCAATTTCAAATGTAATAGTCTACAGACCATAATTTACATATATCATAATAAATTATACAAAAATATTGACAACAAACCAAAATAACTACATCATGTATACCTTACATACTAAAATATATGATTATTTATTACAAAACGCTATATAAACCAAAAACTATATGCAACTATACATATGATGCAGTACGAGGGAGAGAGGCCTAGGCTTCAGCTGAATCGACCTATGCATATGCTGGTGAAGTGCTAAACTTCACTCAAGCTGCAGCCCTGACAATATAAATTGCAATTTTGATGAGCCGCATACTCAACAAGTATAAACTAAAACAATTTAAAACAAAACATAAAACATTTTATCATAACAACCATAAAGCTCCAATAATTCATATTCTTATTTTAATCATTAAAACATAATAATACACTAATGCAAATGACATGTAATTCCATTTAACTTTGTTGTGATCTATCAAGCCAAACACTATGCCTGGGAATTTTACAGAGCATGTGACAATAGCTGGCCAATAACACTAGTCCTGAATTTTTCATAGGTCGATCATATTTTTTGGCATGTAAGGGATAAATTGTAACATCCCTAACCAAACCCAACGTCATTCGTGACGTCATTTGCGCATAACATGCATTTTCATCACATAAACATCATTTTAAGTTAAATTTGGTTATTTGCTAAGAAATTATGATTTGAATATGATGTGGAATTAAGAAAAGAATATGAATAATTTATGTTTTAGACTTGTTTACAGTTGGTCGACGTAAACGAGGCCTATTTAGGGTTTTTGGCTTGCGCGACCGATAAAACGTTGGAAACACGGAAAATTTAAAGGAAATGAATTTGGAATTTTATGATTTGGATTATTAAATAAATATTAAGTTTTTGGAACCCTAAAACTACGACGAAGTCATACGGTTTTGGCTCTGCCGACATCATTGAGGTTCTTGAGTCGGTTTCGGGCGCCGATCGAACCGCGAATATTTTTCAATTCTGATTTCGCCGAAACTTCAAATATTTTTTTTAACTATTGTTTTAACATTAAAAATGAAAGAAAATGAAGGGAAGAAGTTGATTATGGGCAGAAACATAAGAAAAGAAAAGGAAGGAAAATAGGATAAAGTAGGTTTAGATATTTTTTATTAGTTTAAGTTAAACCAAGTAAGTGGTGTAAAGTAAATGGGTTGGGATGTGTTTTAGGAACCTTAGGGGTCTGGAGAGAGGATTGAATTGAAAAGGGTAGTGATCAGAAGGAAACAAAGGAAAAGAGAAAAGAAAGAGAAAAGAGAGAAAGAAAGAGAAAGAAAAGAAAAGAGAAAAGAAGAAAGAAAGCTTTGATTTTATGGCTTCTAAGTGATCTTTAAGAGTGTTAGGGAAGGTTAGAAGTGAGAGAGAAGGAAGGGAAGGGCTGGAAACAGAAAGAGAGGAAGAAAAAGAAAGTTTGCAAATCCAGAAATTTTGAAAATAGTGATTGGGAAGGGTGAAAGAGAGAGAAAAATAGGAAAATCTAGCGTGCATGGTTTAATTTGGACCTGAGAGATCTCTAAAGGGTATGCTTGGGGAGAGATTAGTGGTGAGAATGACCGGAAAATTGGCTGGAAGTTGGGTCCAGAACCAGGCAGTCGGGGAAGGAAAACAGAAGCAGAAGGTTGAAGATGATCAAAACGACATCCCCTTCTGTGTTTTGATGATATTTACCCCCTAGTACCTGAATTTGGTAAAATTACACTTTGTCCCCTAAAGTTTATAATGCAATTTAGTCATTCCAGTAAAATTTTAATTCTTTTCAATTTAGTCTTGCCAGAATTGATTTTTGATAAATTGCATTTTGACCCCTAAAGTTTTTGTCGAATTTCAAATTGGTCCTTCTGGTTGGAAATTGATTTAAATAATTACATTTTAACTCCTAAACTCTTAGCTGCATTACTTTTTCACCCTTAGAAAATTTAAAATTTTTCATTTTCACCCCTCCTTCCAAAATTGAGTTCTAGAAATTATATTTTGACTTCAGAACTTCCTGCCAGGCTTCAATTAGACTTAGAAAACTTTGAAAAACTATTCAATTAAGTCCTTTTTAGTTTAAATTAAATTTATTTTTATTATTTGGAGAAATTGGCTAATAAATAAAGTTTGATAATTATAGTTAATGTTAATTATGATTAATATTTAATAAATTGAATTTAATAATTAATTTTAAAGTGTTTTTGAGTGTTTTAAATATAGAAAATGTGTGATTTAAGTTGAAATTCAAAGGAAATAATATTTTTTGGTATTGAAATTTAATTATTTAAAAGAGATAAATACTTAATCATGCACATTAGCATATATGGATTATTTAAGTGATAAATTGAATATTTTTGCTATGTTATACATTATTGGAGTATCGAGTTCTAGTGGGGGGACGGGGTAAACAACCCGAGACCCAACCTAGCTCACAGTTTTGAGGTAAGTGTAAACTTACTAATTTTTGTTTGTGAATTGTGATATTGTGACATGTTAAATATTATTGAAATTGAATTGTTTGGATCGGTACTGAAGCCCGGTCACTTGATTTATATGAAATTGATAATATTTGCTTATTGAACTGTTTGGACTGGTAAGCCCGGTCATTGATTTATCTGAAATATTGTTACAAATATTCATATGTCATGTTAGTGCATTCTCACAGGACTTAAATAAGACCGTTGTGATCGTCTTGACTAGTATTTGCAGATTTCACTTAAGAAACCTACGGGTTTCTATATGAATTGACGGATAGACCTCCGGGTCACCATATTTCTACGGATGGACCTCTGGGTCGACATATTGCTATGGATGGACCTACGGGTCATATTGTGAACTGACCTATGATTCATTCAGGTCTAGTGCTTCTGATTGACCTATGATAAATTCAAGTCTAGTGTTACTGTCCAGCTATTGTCACTTGCTCAGTGAAATTCCAGGCGCGGTATTTGGATTGATTGATCACAATAAAGTTAAATGGAATTACATGTCATTTGCATTATTATATTGTTATGAATTATTAATCTTTATAAGTTTATGAAATATTGCAGATTTACGGACGCTATGATAAATTGTTTTTCGTTTTGATTTAATTTTTTTTAGTTTATACTTGTTGAGTATGCGACTCATCAAAATCACAATTTATGATTCAGGTTTACTTTTGAGTGAAGTATAGCACTTCACCAGCATATGCACAGGTCGGTTCAGCTGAAGCTTAGGCCTCTCTCCCTCGTTCTGCATCATATGTATAGTTGTATATAGTCTTTGGTTTACATTAAGTTTTGGAATGATTAATTTTAAGTTTTGGTATGTAAATTATAAAAGGTATAATTATTATGTCCTTATGGTAAATAGTTTTGTAAGCCTTATGATATATGGGGTAAATAGTTTTGTAAGCCTTATGATATATGTAAATTATGGTCTGAGAATTGTTATGTTTGATATCGGATTAATGACATATGTTATTGGTATGTTATGTTTTTAATATGTTAATTGTTTTAATATGTTAAAATGCTTTAAAAAATGGCATGTTTTATGACGTATAGATATAGGATTGGTTGTTACATAAATGATGTAGTTATTTTGGTTTGTTGTCAATAGTTTTGTATAACTCTTTATGATATATGTAAATTATGATCTGTAGACTACTACGTTTGAAATTGGTTATTGTTATATAAATGTTTAGTGTTATGAAAATGTTTGATATAAAAAAATGGCATGTTTATGACGTATGGGTATAAGTTTGGTTGTTACATTGACTATAAAATAAAATTAGGGTGGCGACTCCTGAAATTTTTTTCGTGTAACATGAGCCATTTTTAAAATATGTAAAATATCACTTTGATCCATTTTTCCACAAAAATTTTAACCTCCGGGCCCGTATTCACACAATCAATCACTACATCTTATGTTCTTACAATGCTAGATTTCACTAAGCCCTTTGTTATTGAGTGTGATGCATCTGGATCTAGCATAGGAGCTGTTTTAATGAAGTAAGATAAGCACATTGCCTATTTCAGTAAAGGCACTTTGGATTCCTCTTCAAGGTGGCTAGTGTATGATAATGAATTAAGGGCTTTTGTCCTATTAGTCTGCCATTGAAGACCATAATCGACCATAATTTCTTAGTTTGCACTGGCTAATTGAGTGAAGGTCACTTGCTCTCACAACAGGTAACCACCTTTGCACAATAATAATACATTTCTAAACTAATGGGTGATAATTTTCAGATTGAATACAAGCCTAAAAACTCCAACAAAGTTAATGACGCTTTTTCCCGCAAGGATGACGATCACACTTTTTAAGCACTGACATGCTCCCTATATGTGGATTAGGATAAAATTAATGAAGAAATACAAGTTGATAGGGTCTTACAATAAATAATCTTTGATCCCCCCCCCCCCCCCCCCCCCCCCCCCACTATTACCTTATCCATGATAGACTCTACTTCAAGGGCAAACTTGTGATCCCGACTTCCTCTAATGGATACAACATATAATTTTTAAGTTCCACTCAACCTCCACTGGTGGTCACTCCGAAGCTTATCAAACCTATCGCTACATAGCCTCAAACGGGTGGCTAAGTTATTCACTTCAAAAATTATATGGCTCTATAAGTTCCCTAAAACTATGGTTAGTGACCGGGACCCACTTTTCCTCAACAACCTTTGGAAGGAACTGTTCAAGCTCTAGGGTACCCAACTCAAGTGCTCCTTTGCCTATCATCCATGGACGAATGGGAAAATTGGGGTTCTGAATCAATGTTTTAGTCTTATCTCCATTTTTTTTATTCCAAACAACCACGAAGATGGAAAAAATGGTTGGTATGGGTAGAATACTGGTACAACACAAGCTTTTAAAGCACAGTAAAGAAGAATCCCTTTGAGATAGTATATGGCCGCCTACACCCTAGCCTTATCCAACATCTTCCAAGGGAGATAAAAGTTAAAGAAGTGTCTCTTTATTTCCAAAAGCGAGATGAAATCATTCACCAGCTGAAATTCAACCATACTTAGGCTGGACATACTTTTTTGTTGGAGAGCTGTAGCTTTTAGCTTGGTTTCTTTAGAACAAGATATTTATTATCTTTTTGTATTTATCTTTATTCTTCTTCTTTCAACTACTAAGATTATTGTATTGGGAACTTGTTATTACTGACTTAGCTTTGTGTGACACCCCAAACCCTAGCCTACGTCGTTACCGACATCATTACATGCATTACATGCATTTTCATTAAAATGCATCATTATTTGATATGATATTTAAGTTAAATATGAATTATATGATTTGAATATGATAATGCATGAAATTAATATGTTAAAAAAGTTATGTTTTAAGTTCATTTACCATCGAAAGACATAAACGAAGCAAATTAGGGTTTTTGGCTCGCGCGACCGAAAAACATCGGAAACGCATAAAATGTTAATCAAATGATTTTGGATGTTTTCAGATATGTTTATTAATATGATTTTAAGAGTTTTGGAACCCTAATTTTGCGACGACGTCATATGGTATCAGTTCCGCGAAAATTGTCGAGGTTTTGGAGTCGGATTAGGGCACTGGCCAAACTGCGAATAATTTTCAGATTCTGATTTTTACGAAACTTCAAAAACGTTTATACCTAATGTTTTGACACCAAAATCCTTTTAAAATTGGTGCTGGAGCTGATTCATGGGCTAGAATTAGCAGAAACATAAAGAAGAAAGTAAAAGGAAAGAGAATACTTAAGGGTTAAGTTTTGGCCAAAGGGTAAATTGGGTTTTAGGAAAATTAGAAGTAGCTACTGTAAAGTGGCAGTATGGGGACTTAGAAAATAAAGGGAAAAGGGTGAAGAAGTGGCTGGAATACAGGAAAAATAGAGAGAAATCGAAGGGAACTAGAAAGAGAAGAAGAAAGAGAGAAAGAGAGAGAAAAGAAAGAGAAAAGAGAAAAGAGAGGGAAAAGCTTTGATCCAACACCTTCAGAGTGATCCTTAGGTGTGTAGAAAGAGGTTAGATGTGATAGGAAGTGAAGGAAATGGCTGGAAAGTGAAGGAGAAGGAGAAAACAATAGTGAGAAAAAATTCTAGGTTTTAAAACAGTATTGAGGGAGCTACTTTGTGAGCTTATATCTTTCAATCTAGCATGCATGGGGGAATTTAGCTCCGATGGTTCGATAAAGGGTATGTAGAGGAAGAGAACGGTGGTCGTAGCTTTCCGGAAAGCCACCGGAGGAGGATGTATGGTTGTCTGAAAGTTGGCTGAAAGTCACAGGTTTCTGGCAGAAATAGAAGCAGGCAGGAGGTTGAAGGAGATCAAAACTCATGACCAGGCTGCGTTTTGATCTTCAGAGGCGCCCTAAACGGCAAACCAAGACCGCGTTTTGGTCGAAACTCTTCGGTCCAAAAAGACGCCAGGGCTTGCGTTTTGAGCCAAATTACGCGCCCAACACCTGTTTTCGATAAAAATTGCATTTTGGCCCCTGAACTTGTTTCTCGCATGCATTTTAGCCCTTATGGGAAGTTTTTGCAATTATTTTTAATTGCAATTTAGTCTTTTGATTTTAATTATTTATAGTTTTGACCCAGAAACTTTTATAAATTCTATTTTGACCCTTCCAATCTAATTTCAACGTCCTGAATCCGTTTTTGATGTTAAAAATTAATTT